>VXBP01005689.1:508351-524537 GCA_013400115.1 Rhinopomastus cyanomelas | reverse complement strand
TATTCATATATAAATATTTAAATTTATGCTTATTTGATATTAATAAATTTGATATAAATATGTATTTGATATAAATAGAAATTTGATATACATATCAAAATTATATTATTTGGTAAGTATATATATAAAATTCAAATATAATTTAATTTCAATAAATACAGAAATTAAATCATTTAATTAGCAAAGATGCTAATGAAACACCTACTTGCCCAAATCACAAAGTGGCTATAAAACGGTGAAAAATGTGAAGAAATAGCAACATCTAAATAATAATTTTTACAAATGAATCGCATTACTCTTCCCCTTTGGCTGTGACTGGGCTGTATTTAAGTGATGAAACTGGACTCTCTTGGAAGTCAGCCTGGAGTTTGAATTAGCTACAAAACCAGCTTGGGAATGACTGTGTGAGGGTGATGAGTACAAAGGCACTGAGGTTCATTTCTTCTGTGCTGATGTGGTGCTTCCTCATTTTTCTCCCCCCAGCTCAAACCTAACTTGGCGAGACTGCGTAAGATGGCCAAAGCGTGGCACCTGTTTGGGAAGAAGTAGACCGCGAGCGCTGGGATGATCCCTGTGCCCGTGTTGTTCCACAACGGGAACGTGTGTGGAGCCAGAGCCCTCACTGCAGTTCTGCTCTGGTGCTGACTGACCTCAGCAGCAGAAGCCAGCCAGGAGAACGGGGCAGGACGAGCCCACCCTTACAGCTTGGAGAAGGGTCTTCAACATTAAGCAACTGCACTCGAAGCCTGGGCCATAGGTCAGTGTTTGATTAGTGGAGACAACAAGTTGCAGCCACTCACTAAAGGTTTTTTTCCTGTGCAAGAAAAATGTGATGCTGCTTTGATAAAGTACTGAGTTTTAGTTAATATATTTTACAGTTTTTTGAAAATGGTGAATATTTATTAATAAAATTAACTCTTTCCTTGGGCTCCTGGCAGTGACTGGAACGGACCGACCCACTTCACAGTGCAGTCCAGGCTAACTTAAACAATGTTTGTTGAGCCTAACAACTGGCTGGTTTCTCCACCTCCCCACACTTTGCATTCTTGAGTGAGGTTTCTAAATCCTAGCAGAGCCTCCATGTGGTCAGGGTACAGAAACCTGTTCCCACAGAAATAACAAAACAGCACACAGCATTTTTTAAAGTAGGCAAGTTTTTGTTTGTATAGGTTCCAGTTCTGTTTTGTGTCTAAGAGGAGTAGTGGAGTATAGTGGTATACAGAGGAGTCAGAATGGTAAAAGAAGACTATGTTTTGTTTAACCAGAGATCCTGACATCTGCTGAATGGAAAGCAAAACCTCCTTTCATTTGATGCCTTAGCTGTGGTGCAGTGTATTGCCATTCAGTGATAAAAGGGACTGAGGTAAAGTGATCTGACTGACCTGCAGAAGCCTGAGATGTTCCATGCTGCTCCTCATAAAACCCAAGGATTCTGCAAGGGAGATGAGATGTCCACCCAAGAATAATCAGCAGAGCCACTTACTTAGACCCTGAGACTACAATAAGCAAAGCAAGAGCCTGTCTTCCAACATGTGCTAGCTGCTGGGACCTCTGAAGGTCTGCCTTCCATCAAGAATGGCATTTTCATCCCAGCACTGTGCAAAAAGCTGCCTTGTGTTTCAACACCTCAACTGTCAGGATTTCTACCCAGAGAGAACTGCGTGTTGAAGACAGTGGATTCCTGTTGTATTTAGATGTGAAATCAATTTACACCTTAAAGCCTGCTGCTGCATCATGGATCCAGGCAACTCACTACACCAGTACAACTCCTGCTAAAGTAACACCTGTGGTACAGAAAACGTGCTCCACGGTGAGATCTCTGGGAACAGCCTTTATTGCAGCACACTGAACCAACAGCGTCGCTGTCCCACAATACTCACGTCTTGCTGTTTCAAAATCACAGCGGGTCAGCGCACTGCCTACACCAGAGCACAGCCACTGCTGCCAGAGCTCTGCCTTCTGTTGGTTTTGGAGAAGAAAGGCCACGCTGAGCAAATTTGTCACCCGTTTCCCTCCAGCAACCCAGCTTTGCAAAGTACACCTCGCTGCGCTGTGTTAGCTTTCAAAAGACACAGTCTGAAGGGCGACGTGCTTCACGGAGTTAGGAGCTCGTAGTCATCGGGGTGGTAGAGCTCGCTCATGAGGCGGTAGATGTACGAAGGCGCGTTCCCCCCAATGTTGCTGATGAAGAGAGTGATGAGCTCGGGAGGGACGTAGTCGAACACTGGGCAGTGAACATTGATCTTGGCGAGGATCTCCCCTGAAAGGTGAATGGCAGCAATATTTGACAAAGCGACTTGTACTTCCTCCACACCCTCCTGAGCCCCTGGAGAAACTGGCTAACACACATCCCACCCTGACGTCCAACGTCCTCCCTGTTGGCACAGAATTACAGGCTCTACAACAATCCTGGAGGGATGGCAGCACTCTCTTCTGGTTATTTTTCCTGATAAAACCCCCGTATCCCCTCTGATGTAGGTTTACCAATTGCAAAAAATCATGTCCACGTGTAATTAGAATAAAAAAAATCCTGATGCTGCTGAAGTCATTTAAGAAAAACTCAGCAGGCCAAAATCAAAAGCCTGTGCCAGACCCCCATCTCTTAATTTCAAAACTCCAGTCACACACAAAAGGGGCTTTGAAAGAGGCTGCTCTCTGAAAATGAGCTCGAGAGGTGATGCTTGCATGGGAAGCCCATTGCAGAGAACTGGGCTTCAAAGTCTCAAGAAATTAAATGAGTTCAAAGAAAGAAAGGAAGCTACCACCCTTGGTGTTGGCCATCTGCTCTGTCCCTCAGGAAAGTCCATCTGCTCTGTCCCTCAGGAAAGTCCTACCTGCTTGTCACACCAGCACAATCCTACACTAAAACTACTTGAGAGCAGAAGCAAGAGTGCAAAGACAGTGTTCAGATTCAATGCTATTTCTGTAACAGGAGGTTCCATATAAAATAAGATCGTTCCCAACACTTTTTTCCTGCCGAAGACAACAGAACTGCATCTTGTCTCAGGTTACAGGACAGTCTTCTGTTTGTATTTTATGAGAGCTAACTAAAAAAAAAAAAGCAACCAATACCTTCTGTGAATGGCAGCACTTCCTGTGGTGACACAAACTTGTGGAATGAGCCTTCTTCATTAGGGAACTGAAGGGAGAAAGAGTACAGGAAGGTCAGGAAAAGATTATCCTAGAGAAGATGGATCCTGAATGCTGGAAGGGGCTACAGCAAAGGAAGATGACTTGCCAGGTGATACAACACTTCGTAAGGTTTGTGCTTAAAACCTCTGGTTTAGTCTCACAGCTTCTGTGACCTGGACAAGCGTAACATCACTCACCTCAGGGGTGGTCCTGAGGAGCACCTGTACTTACCTGAGGTGAAAGCTTGAACATGGGGGCACACACGATGAGCGGAGTGGAGTGGTGCTTAGCTGCCAGTGCCAGAGTGTGAGTCCCGCTCACAGCAATCAGGGCGCCGTTGGCCAGGATTGTCTTTGTACCGATGATCACCTTAAAAGGGGACTTGGCATTAGAGGGCACGTTCATGGCTAGCTGGGGAAGGCTCGGCCTCCCCACGTGTGTCTGGAGACATAGAGCAGCTGGATGCCTGATCTATTTCAACTGGCACCAGCTTTGCACTGAAGATGTTTTTCTCCAACAAGAGCCTGGCTCTAGCACAGGCAACATCAGAGGACAAATGGAGCAGCAACTGCCTCACATTCCCTGTTGTTCTACAAGCCTGCAAAGTAAGCTCTGCACAGTAACTTGAATGCTGGCTGCAACAACTACCTTGCTGTAAGATGGGAATAATGTAAAGCAGCTTAAAATGAAGAGGTAAGAAGCAGTGTGATGCATTCTATGATGTTAGGTGGTTTGGTTTTCCTTGTTGTGGATGCCACGCCTTCACCTCTATAAGTCTGTTTGAAAAGACACATCTTGAGGAGATTCCCTTCTCCACTCTCCTAATATCTCAAGTACAGGGAGTTCCTCCCCTGTGGAAACAGCAGGTTTTATTCCATTTTCTTTAAAAGTCAAGATTAATCCCTTGAGGCTCTTCTGGCTTGGTGTCTTTTACCTGTTCTGCCTGTTACCCACTAAGGCTGAAAAACTGATCACAGTGCAGTCATCACACTGACCTGGAGTTCCACAACGCAGCTCCACCCCAGCAGTAAAACCAGGACTACTACAATTTGGAGTCTTCAAAGTGAAAACACACCCATCACTACTGGGACCCGAGATGCTGTGGCAGACCTAAGCACCCAACCTGCAGCAAACTCCTTCCTCCGGCAGAGCCCTGCTTACCTTGTTGACTCGAGACATGACAGCAAAAATAGCCGCATCGCTCATGACGGTGGTTTCAATGTTCTCCTTAGCTAGCTGGACAGCCATTTTGTGACCCTAAAATGAAGGAGAATCCAGTTGGTGCCCTGGGACCTAGTTCCTGCAGTGCAACTGTGCAATCTTTGTCTGCACTGCAAAACCACCAAGCAACAGAACAGATACTGCAACACAAGGGAGGACAACAAGCTGGCTGCAGTCTCTCAACTGCAAAGCAACTTCTGTAGCGCTCAGCTTGCCTCCAGAGACAACTTGTCAGTAAGAAAGTGTGAGACACTAGTGCACCTGGGGAAGGCAGCCAGCCTGGGCCTCACCTGGCAGAACGGCGCACACTCTGCCACAATGACCTGGAACTTCCGCTTGCGGGCAGCTTCCTTCAGGAAGGCCTCAACGGTGCAAGAGTAGCCAATGGTCATGATCACCTCATTGGAATGGATGTGCTCCAGTGCCTGCATGGCAATGTTGTCCGTGGTGCCCTCTGTAACGCAAGAAGGGTGTGAGTGGAGAAGAAACACTTCCCAGAAGACCAAGAGCAGAGGCCAGCCGCCCCAAATACTGCTCCTAGCACAGCCGTACCTAGCTCTATTAGCAGCTCATTAATAGCTTCAATAACATTAGCTCTGAGGGGAGGATAAGGGGTCTTGAAGTCCTCGCTCAGTCCTCCGGAAGTCAGGAGTTTGTGCAGGGATTCTTGCTGGTCGCTTTCCTCGCTGCGCCCGTGAAGCCTGCAGAGAGAAAACAGCCCTTCAGCCTTGGGAAGGTGCTTAGCCAGGGATGAGTACTGTCTTCACAGCACTGCACATCGGAGCAAGGGAATCCACGAGCACGAGGCACACCACACCGTACCAAAGAGCTTCTGTCTGTCTCGAGCAGAAAGATGCCCAAAGATGTCCCAGGAAGCACCTTCCCAAGTGCTGTGCAAATGCTGCAGCCCACAGATGAGGTGTGGGCTCCAGTGGGATGGGTCCTCTCAGGGACACAAGGATAGAACAGTCCAAGGTCAGGGCACAGACTGTTCTCATGCCCCCACAAAACACACCCCAAGCACATTTTCACTGCAGTGAACACCATCAGCTGCGCTGAAAACTACAAGTGTTCTCTGATGTTAGACTTGCTGAATCCCTCTACAGGGGGAGTGGGAACAGAAGGTGATGGGAACTACAGAGATCTTTCAGAAGCAGCAGAACATAGGGTAGATGTTGCGTTGGGGGACATGGTTTAATGGTGATGACAGAGCTGGGAAAAAGCGGGACTTGATGATCTTGAAGATCTCTTCTGGCTGAAACTGTTCTGTGGCTCTATGATTCTAACACACCATGTGAGAGGGCTGTTGTGAGCTCCAAGGAAGAATATAGGCAGCACAAGGGCCACTTCACCTGCCATACTCCTCCCGAATGACCTTCAACACTCGCCGCACCATGTTGCCCACAGTTGTCTCAGATGGCTGGGCTGCCATCATCCTCTGGCCCTCTGTTCGGATCAGTTCCATGAGCTCCCCTGAAAGAGAGGAGGGCCTTGGTTACTGCGGACGACAGCAAACCCACCTGAGTGTCAACCCACCACACCCCCTCCAGAAGAGCCCTACAGCCAGAGGCCGGCTCTGGTGCCAGCAGCGCCACATAAGACGCCGACAGGAGAGCGATACGCTCCTCACGGAGCCCCTTCTATCACTACAGGGTGAGCTGCTTGGGCTCACACTGCCTGCGAGCCCCCGTCAGCCCCAGAGCAGCGAGCTCGGCGCAAGGGGGCACAGCCCGCGGCCAGAGCAGTGAGCACTGGGGCAGCTGCCGCTGATGCGGAGGAAGGGTCACCCGCACGGACCGCACCGAGCCAAGCCGCGGCAGGGCAAGCACCGGGAACCCCAACCCGGCGGCAGCTCCCGGCGAAGGGCTCGGAAGCCGCGGCCCCGCACCGGGCCTGCCCAGCCCCGCTGCTCCCGCCGCACCCCACGGTCGCGATTGGGAACACCGGGGCCCCTCGCCTAGCTCTCACCGGCCCGGCTCCAGCGCCCGTGCGCGACAATCTTCCGCAGCAGCGACAGCGTCTGCCGCGCCGTGTCCTCGGAGCGCGGCCGCTCCCCGCCGCCCCGCAGCCGCGCCACGAAGGCCTCGATCTGCTCCGAGAGCTCCGCGCCCCGCTCCGCGGCGCCCGGCATGGCTGCCCCTCTGCCGCTGCCCCGCTTCCGCCTTCCCGCTCCCCCATTGGGCGGCAGCTCCCAGTGGATCCCGCCTTCCGAGGACGAGCAGCCAATCAGAAGAGCGGCTTGCGGGCGGGCTGCGGGGCCGGTGACTTCGTAGAAGCAGAATCGTCCCGGCTGGGCCGGAGCGGCGGGGCCTCGTCCCGGCTCCTCCCTGACGTTGGCCTCAAGTGCTCTAGATGATCGGCTTTTAAACCCCTCCAGGGACGGGGACTCCCCCACCTCCCTGGGCAGCCTGTTCCAGTGCCCAACCACTCTCTCAAGAAAGAGCTTCTTCCCAAGATCCAATCTAAACCTCCCCTGACGCAACCTGAGGCCACTTCCCCTCATCCCATCATTAGTCATTTGGGAGGAGAGACTGGCACCAGCCTGGCTACAACCTCTTTTTAGGTGGCTGTAGAGAGCAAGAAAGTCCCTTCTCAGCCTCCTCTACACTAAATAAGCCCAGTTCCCTCAGCCGCTTCCCACAGGGCCTGTTTGCCAGAGCTCTCCCCAGCCTTGTTGCCCATCTCTGGCCCTGATCCAGCACCTCAATGTCCTTCTGATACTGTGGTGTCCAAAACTGTCCTCAAGGTTTGGTCCCACCAGTGCAGAGTACAGGGGCAGGATCACCTCCCTGCTTCTGCTGGTTACTCCATTCCTGATCCAGGCCAGGATGCCCTTGGCCTTCTTGGCCACCTGGGCACCCTGCTGGCTCCTGTTCGACCGACACCCCCAGGTCCTTTCCCACCAGGCAGCTCTCCAGCCCCTCTTCCCCCAGCCTGTAACTGCTAGGGGTTGTTGTGACCAAAATGTGGGACCCAGCGCTTGGCTTTGTTAAACCTCATCACTTCAGCCTGTCCAGGTCCCTCCGCAGCACCTCAACCCCACCCCTCCAACAGCTGGCAAAAGGCCTGTCGTGTTAGTAGTAGTTGTGGGGGTCCTTTTCTGGATCCCCACTTGTCCCACCTGGGTTGCCACCAGTGTCGTGGCTCAGATACGCCTTCTCTGTTTCAACCAAGAGCTTTTAGCTAAAGCGTCAGACCCAGAGGGAAGGTTTAACAAACCCACTGATGGATCTGCAGGCAGTGAAACAACTGACTCCGTTTGGGGAAGAAAGGCACCAAGAGATTTTAATTCATTTCCCCATCACACATCAGAGAAAAACCCCACACAAGACATAGATGGAATTTCATCACAGTGCTCCTACTTTTAGCTGAGATAAAATGTATGAAACATCCTACTTCTCTCTGAAATCAGAGCAGTTGTCTCAATCCTCATTAACCTCCAGGGTTCATGTGCCTGGGGAGTGCTGAAGCCCCAGCTGGCAGTCAGTTTACTTCTCTGATGAGCTTGTCTCATCCTTTGCCACTTGAAAGAGTCAGTAGAAGGTTACAGGGGTTGCTCTGTTGTCAGCCCAGCTGTGCTGACCAGGTTTGTTCCTTCATGCTCCCCTCTGCTTTCACTCCCTGGCTTTAGGGGAGGGTTTTCTTCTGTCCTGAATAAATTGGAGGCTCCTTGGAGTATTTGTACCCCTAGTTCAAGTTGCATTGCAGTCAAGGCAGGGGTCAGCTGCCAGCTTCTGATGTGTGGTGGCTGTGCCTGTGCTGGCAGTGCTGGCAGTGCCAGCGAATGGCTGCGTGTGCCTGTGCCTGGCTGCACGCTGGCTGCTACAGCATGCAGCAACTGCTCCCACATAGGCAGCCTGCAACAGGGCCATGCAATGGATTGGCCAAAACAACCCCACAGATAATAGCTCTGGAGCTTTCCTTTGTTTGTTTACTTATCTTACTCGTAAACAGAGTAGCTCTTGGAGATTACGCAGGAGAGAGAAGAGGAAGGGAAACCAGACTCGAGGGTTATGACCTCCTTGTGGATGCTGGGCTGTTTACATTCCCTGCTCTGGTCCCAGTAACTTTCACGGGATGGCTTTTCCTCACTCATTGCCAGTCTGCAGAGGTCTTTCCCTGCTGCTGTTGTTCCTGGCCTGTTCCCTGCAGCACTTTGTGCCGGGCACTGGTGCCACAGTCAGCTGAGGACAGTGTTCCTTGAAGGGCTGAGTCTTATGCTTGATCTGCTGCCCTGTGTTTTGTGAATGGGCTTCACCTCTGAATGGGGATTTTGGGAGCTGTTGGCCAGGTGTAGCTGAGCTGAGCCAGAACCTGTGGCTCTCTGGAGAGTTCAAAGACAAGCCCTGAGTGCTGGCTGCTCAGAAGGGCCATGGGTATGAGACAGCTGGTTGTCATCAGCCAGCAGCTGTTGCCAGAACCAGTGAGTTAGGCAGGGAGTGCCCAGGAGGGCTCAAAAGCAGTGAGGAAGAGGATGGCAGTGAAGGCAGAGCATGGGGCAAGCAGGGAAGGCAGCTGCACAGATGCCTGTTGGTGTCCTGGTGTACTCAGCTAACTTCTCGCTGACTGACAGGCTGCACTGCCCACTGTGGCAGAGACTGTGTGGTAGAGAGTTTGTGTGCATCCCTGGGCAGTTGGAAGGACCCAGGACAGTGTCCTGCTCTGTACTGACAGGAATGGCTTCTGCTATCTCCACCCAATGAATTCTGCATCATCTGGGGCTGAGTATCATCCTCTAAGTACTATTGTGAGGGGAGAGAAGATGGGACTGGACAGATAGGACCAGAGCACAGGAACGTTGTGTGCTGGGAGGCTGTTTGCATTAGAAACTCTCAGTGGATGTGTGGGCTGGATGAAATGCCAGGAAGGGAATCAGTTTGCTGAACTCTGTAATTGGAGTTGTCTGCAACAGGCGAGCAAGCAGTGAGCTGCTCACGCTCGGTGCAAACAGAAGCCAGCAGGGACAGCAGGGTGGGCTGTTGGCACAGCACAGGGTGGGCTGTCAGCACAGCACAGGGTGGGCTGTTGGCACAGCACAGGGTGGGCTGTCGGTACAGCGCAGGCTGTGACGCCTGGGAGCTGACGCAGTACGACGCAGCGCAGGGTCCCTGCTGGGTGCCCGAGCCACTTGCTGTGAAGTGATTGGGTTACGGATGGTTGGGCACGTAGGAGTTGTGGGGGGAACACCAAGCACAGTCTGAGGAGAAGGATGTACCAAAGGTGTCTTTGCTGTGGAAGGGTTGGTCTTTGGAAAGTATGTGCTCAAAGCCCTGAGGCAAAACAGATGGGACAAGCTGATCCCAAAGCTCCTGCAGGCACAGATGTGGAGGGAGAGCTGTAAGAGGGCAGGAGTGAATCTGCTGAGAGGTTGAGAGACCCCAGACAAACGTTTTCAGCGTGCTGCAGTGGAGTAGGTAGGTCAGTTAGTAAGTGAAAGGGATGGAAGTGATGGGCTGCACCAAGTGCTGAACGCACAGTGAAAGCTCAAGCTTCTAGGAAAAGAAAACCAGACCCCCAGACAGCCAGTGAGCAGCTGGAAATCTCAGCTCTGTGCGTTTGCACACGCGTGCAGGCAGTGCCTGGGCCATCAGCAGTTTTTGCAGGTTTGGAATTCACAGCTGACGTTGCAGGTACCTGGGGCACGTTCTGCTGGTCTCTGCTGATGACACTGTCCCCTAAACTGGGAACGTGTGGCTGTCGTAACCACATGGGTGACACAGAAGAAGGGGCTTGCCATGGGGAGTAACGGGTCAAGTTCAGAGCCTCAGGTTAGCGAAGGATCTGGTGCAGCTCCTTGCTCAGAAGCCCGTATGTGCCTGTCTCTGCCTGGAAAATGGCTGCTGGCTCATCCTGTCAGCAACACAGCATCCAAGGTCAGGCCGAGCCTGCAGCCAGACCCTTGCAGTCCGTGATCCCGATGGGAAATGAGTAGGCGGTTCTGAATCTGGCCCAGGGACTTTCTCTCCTGCCAGCAGTTTCACCATTTGTGCCCCCCTCCTTTTTGGAGCCTTAAAAATAGAGACCAAGGCTGGGAAGCAGGAGGTTTTTTCTAGGGCTTGTTGTGGAACCAGCCCGGGCTAGGCTGCCCCTCGCCCTTCCCAGCCCCCAGGAGAGGCATGGGAAGCTGGTGTCCAAACATCTTCCCTGGATATGGAGCCTCACTCATCGGCTCATCCATCTGCGGCAGCTCCCCAGGTCTCCTTGCGGGATACGGGCAGCTGGAGGCAGCCAGTTCAAAGGGCAGACTGGTCAGGAAGCGCTGAGGGAAATGTGGGAAGTCACTGTGTGTCATGTAGGAAAACAAGCCCCAGCAAAGGCCCAGGGAGCATAGTGCAGGGTTGGGTGGGAGCTGCCAACCCCAGCATCGCTCATGGTCTGCTGAGCCTTCATACCCAGAAAGGGGTTGGCTTTGCTCAGAGGCATCGTGCAGGCTGGGAGCTTGGGAGCACCACAGGTGTTGGCTGTGGCTTTGTCCCTCTCCAGAAGGCACACAGCTGGCTGGCTGGACCAGGAGGAGGTGATGCCTGGACTCACCCTCTCCAGGCTGCCTTTGGAGAACCCCCAAGCAAACTGTGTGCAGCTGCAGGAAGCCAGGCCCCGGGATAAGACAAAGCGTGGCCCAGATGCTTTGTGGTCACCACAGGGTCCATGACACCATCAGTCTGGGCTGCTTCCTGGTCACCAGCCAGCTCCCTGCCGTTCTTCTGCTCGTGCACTCCCACCACTGCTTATTTTGCTCACAGCCTGATGTGGCTGATGGCAGCTATTCAATGGCAGCCAGGTTTCAGGGAGAGATGAGCAACTCCTCCACCCACATTCTGGGAAAGCCTTTGGGACAAAGCCCTGCTGGTCTGCACGTCCATTCCTTGACAGGGAGAGCAAGCTGCAGTATCTGCATCCCCCTCTGCCTGCAGCATCTGCATCCCCCTCTGCCTGCAGCATCTGCGTCCCCCTCTGCCTGCAGCATCTGCATCCTCCCCTTGCCTGCATCTCACATCCCCCCATGCCATGTTTTGCCCCCATCCCACGTGTCATCCCCATCCCCTATATGTTTCCCCTCCATCCTGTGTGTTTCTCCCCCAGTTTCATGTTTCACCCCCAGCCCATGTCTCCACCCTGCCTTTATCAACAGGGGTGACGCTGGGGCGCAGAGCTCGAGAAGCAGCCAAGGCTGCTGCCCCGTCCAGCACCACGGCAGAGCCTGCTGCTCCGTGTCTCCTTGTGTTTGCTTTCCAGAGCCCCACAGAGTCTCGCCATCGCTATTATTTCTCTTTGTGTCAATATTATGACAGCTAAAAGCAGGAGAACTGCATCCACACGATAAGCAGCCAGCAGGTCTGGGCTAGGCGTGGGTCGGCTTGGAGTCTGGCAGGGCAGAGCAGCGCCTGGCAGCCCCTGCCTGGCAGCCAGCTGGGCCAGCAGAGCTGACAGGCAAGGGACAGGCTGCAGAGCAGTGAGGGGTTCACGCACCTCTGCGTTCAGTGCTCGTTGGCCTTTTCCCAGGACAGAAGAACTATGATAGACGTGCAGGATGAGCTTGGTCCTCGGGTGGAGAAGAAGCCTCCATTTCTTTTCTGGGAAGAGAAGCTGCGCTGCTCCTGCTGAAAGAGTCCTGTCCCTCCTGGGGCTGCCATAGCCTATCCCTCCTGCTCTGTGAGGGCCTGGGCTGTTTCATCACCAGTGGTGGCAGAGGGTCACACATGCTGCTGCACCAGTCTGTCCTGGTCACAGCCTGTTTGGGCTTCCCAAAGCACGGAGAGAAAAATCCCACATCCTGCTGTACCAGTCTGTCCTGGTCACAGCCTGTTTGGGCTTTCCAAAGAACAGAGAGGAATTCCACATCCTGGCTTGGGACTATGTTCCTACCCGGGGCTTCAGTCAAGAAGCCTGGACAGAGCAGGATGAGCTGGGCTGTGGGTGCTGTGTCTGTGCCACTCGCTCTAGACCGCTGGCAGCTCTCGTGCAGTGCCCTGTGGAGGCTGCTGACAGGACGCTTACCTGTAGGCACCCACGTATGGTGGGCTGTGGTTCCACTTCCCTGACGCAGGGCTGTGGCGTCCTGCAAACACCTGTGGCCGGGCTGGTCCCTGCCTCACAAGGCTGCCCGGCCAGCCACCAGCTCTGTGTGCTTGCCAGCGCATCCCCACCCACTGGACACGGCCCGCGGGTGGCCAGGCTGGGACATGGCTGTTACTGACCCTCCAGTCCTCTGCCAGCACTACGCTGAGCTGATCCTGGAGCACTGCCTGGCCTCTCTTCTGAGGGCTAGTGCCTGGCAGCCTCAGGATCTCCTCCTTGGTGGCACTGTCTCTGCCCCATGGGGGATTTAAGCCATGCCTGGAAGCAGCAGCCAGGCTTGCCATGGGTTCCTCCTGCTTGGGTCTGCTGCCTCGCGTGCTCTTGGGCAGCCCCAGTGCCTGACTTGCTCCTCTAAAACTCATGTTTGCCCTGTCATGGCCCCGGCGCCCGTGACCCTGCTCTGCCCAGGTACAGCTCTCTGCTGTCCAGTACCTGCAGCTCGGGTTGCACATCCCCAGGGAGGCTTGACTCCCCTCCAGAGGAATCAAAACAAAGAGCAGAGTTCCTGCCGTGTGTGGCTAGGGCTGAGGCCAGACGCTTCCGCCTGCCACAGGCAGCAGCAGCTGGGGCCGTGAGCCACCACCATCACCATCGGGGTGTTCAGCACAGCTCACTTCCCCCTATTGTCAGCTGCCCCCCAGCAAACACAGCTCCCTGTGCACCTGGACTGGGAGGAGGCACTAAGACCACAGCAAGGGACAGCATCTCCTGGAGCTGGAGCTGTTCTCGTGGGGCTCTGGAAAGTCCTCCAGACTTTCTAGGGAACTACCCAAGGGAACACTGGTGGAGCCCTGCTCGCCTGCAGGCTACTGGAGAGGGCTGTGTTTCCCTGTGCCGAGAGGCTGGTGCTGGGAGAAGCCCCTGGCAGGCCATGCCCATCCCCACTGTCACTGTCACACAGGCACACGCAGCTCCAACCAGCCAGTCTTCAGTTCTTCTGCCTTCCTGCAACAAATTGGTCTGATTTCTCACAATGTTGACTCTGAGCCAGATCCTCTGTGTTCATCGATGGGCAGCTGAGAGCCAGAGCACAGGACAGGCCAGTGAACAAAAGGGTCAAACAGGAGCTCTGAGGCTAAAGGCAGGAACACAGAGTCCAGGGCCTTCACGCTGCTGTGAACTTGGGAGTCCCACCACAGTGCAGGACAGAGGTAGCAGCTAGGGTGATGCCTGCCCACTAGCCTGGGGCAACAGCAGCAGCCTGAGGAAGTGGCTGTGCCAAGTGCACCAGGGCTTTGGCACTGCCACCAGTGGAAGCCTGCAGCCCTGGACAGACTGGCTCCGGTGTCCTAAATAGCAGCAGCACAAAACGAGGCCATTTCCCCTCATCCTATCATTAGCAACTTGGGAGAAGAGCCCAGCACCAGCCTGGCTACAACCTCCTTTCAGGTAGCTGTAAAGAGCAAGAAGGTCTCTTCTCAGCCTCCTCTTCTCCAGACTAAATAACCCGAGTTCCCTCAGCCATAGGGCCTGTTTCTCAGAGCTCTCCCCAGCCTGGCAGGTGTTGAAGACCTCGGCTGGTGGCTGTGCACAGGGCTTTGCCATGGGGGAAGCATCTGCCCTTTAAGAGAATGTGTTTGCCTTGTTTCCCTTGGCCAGTCCTTTGAGCTTCCTCTGTCCCCTGTTCCCAAATTGCACAACTCAGGTCCCCAGAGCCTGGTGGGAGGCAGCGCAAGAGACATGCTGGTGCATTTATAGCCACCAGCTTCCAGCCCTGGGCTGCGGCTGGGGCAGGGTAGGCTTGGCAGCCCCAGCCTCGGCCAGCGGGGTGGTTCTCCGGTCGCAGGAGGATGCTGCTGGTCACAGGTTACCGGCACTGTTTCTCTGCTCGTCCCAGCAATGTAAACTCTGCCCAAGGCCTCCGAGGATGTAGCTTCAGCCCAGGAAGACAATTGCACCAGGCAATTAAAGGCTGGTCTCCCCAGCCACACAGTCCTGGGGGAGAGCCCTTTGCTCCAGCACCAGAGGCTGCCCTTGTGTCTGAGAGATGGCCCCAAGGGACCTTCCTGCAAGGACAGGCATGAGGCCCCACGAGGTCATGGTCTTTGCAATAACAGGATTCTGTCTGTCCACCGAGTTGGCAGCAGCCAACTGCTCTGGGCTCAGGGCAGCCTCTGCTCTGGGCTCTTATGTGGAAGGAAATGCTCCTTTCAGCCCCCATCCTCAAACCATCCCCGGGGAAGGGGTTGATTCCCATGGCCCAGGAGCGTCCACCCTTTGGGGGAAGCACAGACATGGTCCAGCCATCACAGTGGGGACATTACCTACTCCTGGCTGCCTGGCCGGGGTGAGAGCATGAGCAGGCACCGACCAACTGCTACTGCCACAGCCCCCTGCAGCTGCCGTGCTCAGTGATGAGCTGCAGCACACCCAGCCCCTTCTGTGCCTGCCAGCCCCTCCGCAGTGAGGCTGCCGGGGTTTCCACACGCTTGTCTGTGGAGCATCTCCCTGCTCCTTTGCCAGGCCCCACCTCAGCAGCTTTCTCACTCGCTCAGAGTTCCCCACGCCTGGGAGCACCAGCCAGAGCCCAGCTCCTGCTTGTGGCTGAGCCGCTGCCACCTGCAGCCCCTGGCATTCTCACACTGCAGGGACAGCCCTCACACAGACAAGGACCGAAGTGTGAATCCTAACAGGGACAGGACATGGAGCTTGTTCTTTCCCTGGGACTTGCAGCCAGTAGAGGATTGTGTTGCCAACTGGAATCCGTTCTCCTCTTCCTCTCCTCTCTCCCTTTCCTCTCCTCCTCTTCTCCCCCTTCCCATAGCTCCAGCTTTCCAGGGAGCTCCCAAGGTTTATCTTTGGCAGAGGGTTTGGCCCCAGACCTGCTTGAGGGAACCCCTTCCCTCCCAAGCTGGAGGGACCCACCCGTGGCAGACAGGACCGCGATGGCAGGGGCTGGCATGGGGCAGCCTGGGTGGAACCGTGCCTGTGGATGGGCAGGTGGTGCCTCCACAGGGACAGGGCAACATCGTGGGGCTGCTGAGCGGCTACAGAGTGACCAGGTGGGCGTGGGGTGTCAGGACAGGCACTGGTCATTGCTTGCCACCCAGGGAGAAGTGGACAGGACCTGGCTGAGCCCAGCCAGCTGCAGAACCCTGACGCAGCCCCTGCTGCACGGGGATGTGCTGAGGACAGGCTGGTCCCTAGAAGAGCGGCGAGAGGAGATGGGGTCAGGTTGTGCCAGGGGAGGTTCAGATTGGATCTTAGGAAAAACTTCTTTCCAGCAAGAAAGGGGACCTCTTGAAACAGGCTGCCGAGGGGTGGGGTGGAGGTCCTGTCCCTGAAGGAGTTCCACAAACCTGCAGACAGGGTGTTTCAGGCGATGGGTTAGTGGCTGGGGGCTGTAGGGTGGGCGTCGCACTTGATGCTCTTGAAGGTCTTTTCCGACCCTGACGATTCGATGGTTCTAAGCCCCGGGACTGCCCGACGTTGAAACAGCCAGTGCCGGTGGGAGGGGCTGGAAGCACCGGCCCTTCCCGCAGCGGCCAGCGCCGGGCACCTGCTCCCGCCCCGCAGCAGGGCCGGGCCGGGGCTGGGGCCGGGGCGGGGCGGCGGCGGTGAAATAGGGCTGCAGCGCGGGGCGCGTTCATGGCTCGGCGGGGCGGCGGGGCGGTATGCGGGGGGCGGCCGCGGGGCGGTAGCGGAGGCCCCGAGGCTGTGCCGGGGCGGCGGGAGCGGCGATGCGGCTGCTGGGCGCCTTCCTGCGGCTGCTGGTGGCCGCGGCGCTGGGGGCGCCACCTGCCCCTGTGAGAAC
>VXBP01005689.1:479677-508332 GCA_013400115.1 Rhinopomastus cyanomelas | reverse complement strand
GGGACCGGGGCTCGGAGCAGCCGGCTCTCGGCCCGGGGCGGGCGCTGGCGGCAGCGGGGCTCGCAGCGGGGCGCAGAGTGGGACCGGGGTCCCGGGCAGGGGGGCTCCGCCCTGACTCCGCTGTGCGGGAGAGTCCCGGGCAGACCCGCTGCGGGGCTGGGGCGCGGGGAACCCCGCCGCTGAGGTGCCTGGAGCCAGGGTGGAGCATCTGGCGGGCAGCTGGGGAAAGAGCCCGTTGAGGGCTCTGTCCGAGCCCCCGCACCCTTGCGGGGGTGATGGGCTTGCTGGGACCACGAGGGGTCCTGCATCTCTGCGCCCCGGCATGGAGGCAGCACCCCGCCGCGGTTGCCACTCTGTCCCAGCAGTGGCCCCGCTGGGGTCAGCCTCTGCGGACGCGGCCTCAAGGCCCCCACCCCGGTCTCTTGCAGACTTGACCTTTCGGGAGATCTGGAATCGTAGCTTCTGTCGGCCTCTGGAGCAGCTGGTGGACGTGATCACCGAGTTCCCCAACGAAGTGGAGTACATTTTCAGACCCTTCTGTGTCTCCCTGCAGCGCTGTGGAGGCTGCTGTGGGGACGAGGGTCTCCGCTGTGTCCCTGTGCAGACCAGCACTGTCACCATGCAGGTGAGCCTTGGCTGCAGCCTGGGGTGGGTGGTGGGTGCTGGCCAGGTGCCCCGGGAGAACCTCATGCTGCAGATGTCACAGCAGCAGTGGGTAACAGGGGCGGGGGTGTAAGCACAACTGCATGCCAACCCGGCAGAGTCCCACTGCCTCCTCTTTGGGCTTGTCCCTGAGGCCAGGTGACATCTCTGGTGGCACTGGCCTCACTCCGTGCTGCCCTGCTTCTCCTCTCTGCATCTTGCTGGTTGCTGCTGGCTTTCCTGTCCTGGGGGCATCCTAGGTGTCTGTGATTCTGCCTGCTGGGCACCTGAACTGCTGAGAGAAGTGAGGCTCTTGTGTGTTGGGAGGTGCCTTTGGTGGTCTGACAGTGGATAGGTGCTGGGGATGGGCTGTGTGAGATGTGTTTGCAGCCCTCACTGCAGGAGCTGTGTGAAAAGAGATGGGAGATACCAGGCTGTGAACAAGTTGCTGGTCAGCTCTTCCCCATGTGTCAGGCAGTCATTGTCCTCACACCACAGTGCTTGTGCTGTGTTGCTGAAGACTGCTGTAGGGAGCAGGGGAAAGCTCTGCTTTGTCATGAGTGACAGACTAGAGAGCCTACAGTAAACGACCAGTGGTTCTGGTCTTTAGGGTGTTGAAAGTGTGTTGGAAAGCAGCTGCCAATACCCAGCAAGTTTTGATTGAGGCAGAGCGAGAACCTGACAGGAAGAGCAGGCACCTCTCCCTGAGCACTGGTTTCCCCTCATCAGAGGGATCTAACTGCTCTGTGTGAGATCCTGCTGTGAACTAACACATGACAAAGCAAATCCTGCACCCCCAGGCTAGGGAGGCACCCGCACTCCGGGCTCCGTGCTGTGAGAAAGGGGACAGCAGTAGTGGGAAAGGTATGGCAAATGTGACTAGGGAGTTACCTCCATCAGAGGACAGAGATGTGCAAAGTGCTCAGACAGGTGAAAACTCTTCACAAAGTCACAGGAGAATCTCCTCCAAGGCTGGGAAATCCCAAGACATTTCACTGCAGCCCTAAAGGCACAGGCTGGCACTAGCAGAGCCTCCGAGGCTGCTGGAGTGGCTGAGCCAGGCTGTTGCTGCCTAGATGTGGAGGTGGAACCTCTGCTGCAGGAGGTCCTGAGAAACAGGTTAGACATGTCTGCTTGGGAGTCTGGGGTGGTGAGACAGTGGGAGCTCTTCCATCCCCCTTGTGCTGCTGGCCGGCAAGTAACCTTTGCTCCTCTTCCAGCTCCTGAAGATAAAGCCAAACGGGGAGGCACCTTACGTGCAGATGGCGTTCACTGAGCACAAACAATGCGAGTGCAGGTAGGGACCTTCGGGCTTGTTTTGTGCTGCTGTGCTCCTCCAGCCAGAGCTACTCCACCAGCTCACCCTGCGAGTGGGACTAGGGTGCCCTGGAGACACCTTGGCTGTGCTGGGACGCTCCCGCCGTCCCCATGATGGGGTTTGCTGGTGCTTCTGTTGCTTGCTCAGCTGCAGCCTGCTCCCTGCAGCCCAGAGGCTGCAGCACTGTGTGGCTGGGTCAGGCACCAGGCCTCCAGTCTGCAGGGCTGGAACTGCTGCGGCTCCTTGCGCACGGATGTTTGTGCCCCCGTGCCTGTCTGCTTTGGCACACCTGGCACGTGGCAAGGGTCTCCTCTGGCTAGAGGAGTTGCCTGTGGGTAACAGCAAAGCTGGTGGCTCTGAGGCAGGCCCAGGGTGGTGGCTCAGCAGTGAGCTCCATGGCTCAGTGTGTGTGATGGTTTGGCCCTGGCTGAGGTCAGGTGCCCAGCAAAGCTGCTCTGCCACTGCCCCTTCCTGGATGGGCAGGGGAGAAGAAATATGAAGAGGCTGGTGGGTTAAGACAGCAGTTTAATGAAGCAAAAGCAAAAGCTGTGTGTGGAAGCAAGGGCAAACCATGAAGACTATTCTCTGCTTCCCCTCAGCAGAAGGTATTTGGCTGCTATTGTAGGCAGCAGAGCCTGACACAGGTGGTGGCTGCTCTGGAGGACAAAACACCGTCACTGAATGCCCCTCCTTCCTCCTTTCCCCTTGATTTTATATCTGGGCTGATGCCATATGGTCTGGAATAGCCCTTTGGTCTGTCTGGATTAGCCAGCCTGGCCCATCCCTCAGCCCTCCTCAGCTGGGGGACTTTCAGGAAAGAAACCTCCCAGCCTTGGTGCTGTGTGAGCCCTGCTCAGCAGCAGCCAAAGCACTTGGAGGGTCCTGGTGTTTGCTCTCCCTTGTGACTTCAGGGCAGGGGAGTATTGCACAAACTGGGGACTGAGTGTCCTCCTGGGCAGCTGTTGATGAGATCCTTGCCTGGAGGAAGATCTCTGAGGATGCCCAGACTGATGTTCCCCCACACTTGTAAGAGTGACTGTGCTGGAGCCCATCCAGTTCTGCACTGCCTCTGGAGCCTCTCTTAGTGGATGCAGAAGCTCATGGTTTTCCCTCCCCACCTCTGCTTCCAGAGATTTTTTCCTCACAGGGAATTTCCTGATCGCGGAGCTTCCCTCCCTAGGGCAACTCACAGGGGATTTACAAGCACTTGTAGAGGCTGCCTTTGAATCCATGTGAACGTCTTGCTTCTGTAGTGCCTTTGAGCTGCCTTCCACACCCACGTTGCTCCCCTGTTAACTTTAGTGTAGGTGTGGTGGATGTCCTGGCCTCGACCTCTGTAGGGGATGCTCAAGCCAGTCATGTCGTGGCTGTTGTCTGAGAAGCACTTTTGCAGCAAATCATGTGTTAGTCACGATGTTGCATCTTGTTGAACCAGCTGAGCAATGAATGCTCTCACCAAGACCAGCTGAAAGTGAACCTCTGCTTCCTAACCCCTGCTGTCCAGTGATGGCACAAGGGCTAATGGCCACAAGCTGCAGAATAGGAGGTTCAACCTAAACAGTTTTGTACTGTGAGGGTGACAGAGCACTGGAATGGGCTGCCCAGAGAAGCTCCTGTCTCTGGAGGCATTTGAAACCCTGTGTTCCTGTGCCACCTACTCTAGGTAGGGTAGTCCTGCTCCAGCAGGGCGGTTGGACTAGATGATCTGTGGGGGGCCTCTCCAGCTCCTGCCATCCTGTGGTCCCATGGGCACAGTACCACCTCCCCAGGGGAGTCACCAAAGCTGACCGTTCCTTGTCCTCGGGCTGTCTCTGCCCACTGCAGCTGGCTGAGGAGTTGACAATGTGGAGAGAATCGTACGAGGTCTGTTTTAAACATCAGTGGTGACAGGTAGATTGTGCTGGGAGGGGGGGAGCTCCATCTCAGCAGATCAGCTCTAGCAGCCCAGCAGACAACAGTGCCTGAGTAACTGCCTCACTGTGTCCTTTTCCTGCCCGCAGGCCTCGACAGGAGCTGATGAGGTTGGGAAGGTAAGTGACACCGGGGGCGACATCGCTGGCTGGGGACAGGGGGGTCTCATCTGTCACACGTCAGCCTCTCCTGTGATCCTTTCCTTTTGAAGGAGGAGGTCCAAAGGACGAGGTAAGAAAAGACAAGACAAGAAGAGACGTAAAGACTGTGAACTGTAAGTGAGCAGGGGCAGCTGTGGCTGGGTCTTCTGGGTTCGTCTCTTTGGGATGAGCAGCTTTGTTAAAGCTGTAGGTCCTTGCTGCTGCCGTGAGCAATGAGGGGCTTGTGCAGAGCAGACACAGGAGAAGGCAGGATGCAGCAGAGCTGTGGGGCAACAGGCTCCACAGGAGCTCACTCGTCCCCAGGCTCAAAGCTGGGCAGTCCCACACAGAGTGGGGCTGAGCTGGTGGTGGTTAGCTCTGTCACTCTCTGGATCCGTGAAGTTCCAGATTCAGCCCCGTTTTGCTGCCAGCTGTGTTTTCCCTGCTGTCCTTGGCTGGGCATCATTTAGGTTACTCTGCTTTTCCCCTCCTTACATTTAGCTGACACTGCTTGCTGCAGTGGTGCAGGCTTAACTCCTGCTGCAGACACCCTTGGGGAGTGAAGCCTGTGGCACTCCACAGCTGCAGGTCCCTCTTTTGTCTGAGGGCTGTTTTTCGGGGCTCAGCCAGCAACCAGTGCCCCAGCCTGTTCTTGCTCCTGTCTGTGAAGAGGCTGGCTGCAGTCCCTGCGCCTCTGGTCTGGTGCCAGGGGGGCTGGCTGCAGAGAAGAGGGGACCCAGGGCAGAGCAGGATGAGCCTAGGCTGTTCTGGTGGGCTTAGCCCGTTGCCCCACGCTGTGCTTTCTTTGCAGATGTGGCCTGCCTCTCAGGTAGCCTCTGCTCTGACCCTGGCCTCCCTCCTGCTGCTGGGGTTTGAGCCAGGTTTGCCTTCTGAGCGGGGCGCTTGTGGAGATGTGTAGCCCCGCACGCAACAGCGGGGAGCAGGATCCCAGCAGGGAAGAGCTGGCTGCACTCTTGCTTGGCCCTCGTGGGAATGCAGCCTGGAACTGAGGACTCCTTGCCCCATATGCAGCAGGAAAAAAGGACCCATGACCAGGCCTGGGGCTGAAGATCAGGAGCTCAAGCAGCATGCTGGAGTTCCAGGGCAGCCTGGGGGCACTAAGGAATGGAGCTGGTAGATGTGCTGCTGCTGCTGCTGTCTGGGATGTGGGATGCAAGATGATACAGGCTGGAGCTCTGTCCTGCCAGTTGTCTGCAGCTGGGATGAAGGAAACCTGGAGCAGGCAAGGCTGCAGGTCTGTGTCCATCCCAGCTTGGCACAGGGCAGCCCGAGGATGTGCTAGGGAGCTGGCCTGAAGAGCCCTCCTGCTGGGGAAGGGGAGACAACTGGAGTTGCCAAGGCTCCTCGCCTACAGCCACGTTCCAGCCTTCCCATGCTCAATAAAAGCCAGTGGTCAGATGCAGGAGCTGGCAGTGTGAGCTCTCTGGTCTGCTTCCCAGCATCTGCAGGCAAGACTCTTCCTGGAGGGCTCCCACCCATGCTGGAGAAGGGCAGGCTGCCAGTGATGTGGGGCTTCAATTGCTGCATGATCCAGGGGGCTGCAGCACCCTTGGTGTGATGCTGGAGATGAATAGCCAGCAGGTCCAGACTCCCAGGTGTGGGGGCTACCTATGTGTTAGAGCTCAGGTGGCTACTAGGAGAGCCGTGGTGTGGGGCAGGTGCCTCTCCCTGTTGACCACCCAGTCCAAATGTCTGTCTCTCTGCCCTGTGACTCTTTCTCCCTGGTTGGGCAGATGCCAGGTTAGGGGAGTGGGGGACAGGCTGCATGTGGGCTGCCCCACCCAAGACACATCTCACTGAAGCTCATTGACCCAGACTGGCCTGGAATCTCTTGCTGGGGACATTCTGGGTGGTGGAGGCTAATCAAGGTGGCTGAGGCAGCCCTCATCAGAGCTGTGATGCTGGGACTGCCTGGGGCTGGTCCTGTGGTAGCAGCGTGCTGAGGTGATGTGGCACAGCGTGGTAGGGACTGGGCCAGCTGGACGTAAACAGCCGGATCACTTCCACTGCAGGCATCTGCAGTGTCCTGAGGTGTGAGCTCTGCTGCAAGGACTCGCAAAGCTCCTCCTGGGCTGCCTCGAGGAAGACTTGCTGCTCCCTTCCTGTGCTCCTGGGGGTCACAGGACGCGCTGGCTGCCGCGGGCAGGCCTGGTTGTGCAGGCTCTCTCCATCCCTGGGTGCCTCTTGGCCACGGAGAGCTGTGGCCAGCGCGCAGGGGACAGGCGGGACTGCTTCCAACAGGACCAGTTTCACTGCACTAGGATTAAGCCTTCAAACAGAACATTGCACGAACCCAAAGATGTTCATGAATAAAAGGAAGGGTTGGTTGGTTGTTTTTTTCCCAGGAGTGGTGACTTGTGTTAAACCCTTTCTGCTCAGGGGCTTTTCCCAAGTCCTTGGTGTCTGGTGTCACCTCTTGGCCACTACTCTGCGCTGGTGGTAGCTCTCCCCAGAGCTGGGGGGCTGGGTGCCTGCCTCACACCCCACCTGCTGTCACTTTGCCCTCTGCATCACCCCAGCCCCCCGAGTGCTGCTTAACCTCCTGTTGTTCCAGCTTAGTCTGCTGTTCTCCCCTTGGCTCGGGTGGCTGGTGTGTGTGGTGCTGCTGTGACCACCTCCTGCTGCCTTGGTGAGTGGATTAGCTGAGGCAGGGTGGGAGCAGCAGAAGGCACCTCCAAGCACAGCAGGTTTGGGAGCTGCATGGAGCACGGGAGGGTTGGGCTGATGTGCCCAGGGAGGACTGGCTTCCTTCCTTGCCCCTGCGTGTCCCTGCCATAGGGACCCTCCTCATCCTCTGGTGGCAAGGACTTTCAGCAGCAGCACGAGGGTCAGGACAGGGTTAGACACAGCCAAGCAGTCGGCCTGGGCCACCTGAGCACTCTTGGCTCAGCAAATCTCCTTTGCTTGCACTTGCAGGCTCTGCAGACCTGCCCTTCCCTGCAGACGTTGGGCCAGCAGGCGAGGAACGCTGCTTCTAAGCCAAAGCCTGATGTTTTCCAAGTACAAAGTGTTTCTTCATCACCAGCTCAGATCTTGATTCCGCTGCTGCTCTGCTGCATCTTAGTGCATTTGTGCTGCTGTCTCCCAGTGCTTGAACAAAACACATCTGCAAGAGGCAGCTAAAGGGGCCGGCTGAGCGTCCCGGGCTGAGGGGGCCACAGCTCTTGTTTACAAGATGCTCATGGAATCATAGAGTGTGTTGGGCTGGAAGGGACCTGCACAGTCCTCATAGTCCAACCCTCCAGCAACAAGCAGGGCCATCGCTCACCAGGCCAGGTTGCCCAGAGCCCCATCCGGTCTGACCTTGAAGGGCTCCAGGGACAGAGCCTCCACCGTTCCCTGGGGCAGCCTGTTCCAGGGATCCACCACCCTCGGATGAACTGCCCTTCCCATCAGGAAGACCCAGCAGTGCCCGGCGACGGAGCCGTGCAGGACCACGGAACACCAGGGGATCATCTTGCCCAACCCTTCTCGGCAAAAGCCCTGTCTAGGCCCGAGGGTCCAGCTGAACGCGGAGGCCGCTCGCCCAGCCCCAGCCTGGCCGGAGGCGGGGCGGGAGCAGAACACACCCGGTGCGAGTGACGGCGGGAGGCGGCGGCGGCACCGGCGGCACCTGACGAGCGGCTCGGGAGGGGCTTGAGAGGCGGCGAGGCCGGGCACGGGCGGTCCCTCCCCGCAGCGATGCGGGCCCCGCTCGCCCGGGACCCCTGACCGCGCCGGTGCGGGTCCGGCCCCGGCGGGAGGCCCGAGGCGGCTGTGGCCGGGCGGCCCCGCCATGAGCCGGGTGGAGGCCGAGCCCGGGTCGCGGGCGCAGTGCCGTGGCCAGCCGGGGCAGCGGCGGGACTACCTGGTGGAGGCGGCGCGGCAGCTGCGGCTGGCGCTGGAGCGGGATGTGAGCGAGGACTACGAGGAGGCCTTCGGCTACTACCAGAACGGCGTGGATGTGCTGCTGCGCGGCGTGCAGGGTGCGTGCGGGGCCGGCCACGGCCGCGGGGCCCCGGGCCTTCCCCCCGGGGCAGAGGGGAGGGAGCCGCGGGAGCCTGCGGGGCCCTCACGGGCGCCCTCCCGCCGCAGTGGAACCCAGCCGGGAGCGGCGGGAGGCCGTGAAGCGGAAGATCTCGCAGTACCTGAGGCGAGCTGAGGAGATCTTCACTTGCCACCTGCAGCGGGCTGCGGGGGCCGGCAGCCCCGCCGACATGGTGAGGGGCTGGCGCTGGGAAGGCTGCGGGGAATGTGCGTGCGGAGGGCCAGGGGTCGCGGCGGCGGGGTAGGGGGGCTGCCAGGGACACCCCCCGCACAGGCTCCAGCTGGCCTGGGGTGCGCCCAGCTCTGCTGGACCACCCGGAGGTGTTTGCTTAGCGCGCTGCCTCCGGTGCGGGGGGACTGAAGTCCCTGGAAGGAGCCTCTTGGCCGTCGTCGTTCCCATCCCTGTGCTAAACGAGAGGTGAGGCTGCCTGCTGCGCTCTGGGGAGGGAGAGCGGAGCCTGGCGAGGAGGCTCCAGCCTGAGCAGGAGGGGCAGGGCAGAGCGGCAGCGCCCTTCCCTACAGGTTTCCTTAGCGCTGAAGCAGTCGGGGTCCAACTACAAGTTTTGGAGTGATTTTACCTCTGCTGCAGGCACAGGCTTTCCCTGGAAACTCCAGAAACCTGGGAGCTGGCCGAGAAAGTGGTCCAGCTGATGTTAGGAACCGACCGCAGCCGCTGGAGCTGTGTCTCTGGATGCTCACGGGCCCAGCAGTACTTGTGTCTCCTCTGGAAAATGCAGGGCCTTCTCCCCACGGCTTTCTCAGGTGTCAGCATCTCTGGGTCCCTCACTCTGTTCTTCCACCACCTGGCAGGGTTACAGCAGCCTGCGCTTCCGGCCCATCAGGACACTGAGCTCGGCAGTGGAGAATCTGAGGCGGTGTAAGGTTGTGGGGGTGATTGACAAGGTAAGGACTGGGCCTGGGGCTGTGAGGCTGGGGCCAGGCAAAGGGAGCGCGAAGCTGGACGGTCCTGGGGGCTCGGTGTACCCACAAGAAACACGAGAGCATCCACCTGCGCTGTTCCCACCAAGGAGAATTCACAGGCTTCAGTTAGGATTTAGTTGGGGAATCTGTTAATGTCCCCGTTCCTTGTCCTTCCCAGAGCTTCCAAGATACTTGCAGTGCAGCCGACGCCTCTAGCTGTTCCTCACGTGTGGAATTGTGCTTGATGCCACAGTGGTGGCTTCCTAGGTCCTTCAGCAGAAGACAGGCTAGCTAGCGGAGGTAGATTGGCTGAATAAGGTGATCGGTGGCTCGTGATCCCGGTGCGAGGATGCCAGGCTGGTGGCTTCCGTGTGTGCTCTCCATGCGTTGTCCCTCCCGTTGCTCTCCTCTGCTGTTCACACATCCCAGTGTGTCAGGACTCATGTCTTCCTCTGTCCTGACAAAGCCCAGGGGCAGCCCAGTGCCCACCCCACCCCTGCAAGGTGCAGGAAGCACGGATGGTTGTGGGTAGCACCTCGTGGTGGAGCCGGTGGCTTCACGGTCATCTCATTGCTGACGGCCTGTGGTTTGTCCTGTGTTCCTGAGCAGGGCTTTGAGCACCACCCCTCCAGCTGGTGGGAGTTCCAGAGTTGAGCTCCCTGACTTGCAGCTCTTGGGGTGGGAGCGGCGGCGGCGGCGGCTCTGACCGGTGCTCTGTACCCGCTTACAGGTACAGATTGTCCAGAACTTGGCCACTGGTGGGACCTTTGTCCTTAAGGTAGGTGTTTTCAGTGTCATCTGCCTGATCCAAGGGCTGCAGCACCTCCCCTCTGAGGACAGGCTGAGCGAGTTGGGGTTGTCCAGCCTGGAGAAGAGGAGGCTCCCGGGTGACCTTCCAGCAGCTTTCCAATGGCTAGAGCGCAGGGTGGGAGTGTTGTGTGAGGTTTGCAGAGCCCTGCCCTGTCACAGCTGGGGACTGACAGACCTCTGAGCCTGGCCAGGGAGACGCACGGAGAGCAGGAGGCCTAGAGTAGCAGCCCCAGGGCTTGGATGATGCTGCACTGCCTTTCTGGCCGCCCTCCTGCCCTGCCAGCTGCTTCCTGCCGTGCTGTAACACCCGCGCCTCCTCAGAGCCTCCCCAAGTCCCACGTGGAGACACGAGAGCGACAGACCATCATCCCTCACGGGGTTCCCTTCATGGTGAAGCTGCTGTGCTACTACGTGAGTGAGGACTCCATCTTCCTCCACCTGGAGCACGTGCAGGGTGAGTGGGGCAGCGCTCCTGCCAGCCTCCCTTTCTTCAGCATCTCGGGGTTGCTTGTCCTGCTCCTTCAGGACAGCTTCTTGTAGTGGCCTCCTTCACAGCAGGGTGGTGGGAATCCGGGCTTGGAGACTTTGTGGAAGGAGCTGCTCAGTCTGCTGGGGGTTCTGGGTGTTTGCTAAGAGCTGAGTAACCTAGCCGTGGGCCTGTAGAGACCTTCAGCGAGGAAGGAGGTTGTCTGTGCGTGTGGTGGTGTATCAAAAGTAGCCTCTGGGACCACGGAGTCCCGTGAAAGGGACCGGCTAGGCCTTGAGAAAATGGCCTTCACCTTGAGGTCAAGAGGTGGATGTGGTCCCACATCTTGGAAAGCAAAACCTTGTCGTGTAACTGGTGCTGTCTGCCCGTGACAGAAGGGGGTGGAGCAGGAGAACCCAGTGAGGTTGTTTTCTTCCCCCAAATCCAGGCAAACTATCTTTTGGTAAGAACTTTATAGAAGGTCTTTGGTACAAAAAGAAAGGCCACTCTGGATTTTGAGATCAGGCCAGAGAGGAGATGGAGGTGGCAGTGGGATCAGTGTGAAGATGCAGCTGGCCCGTTACGTGGGAGTGACGGAGCTGGGATCAAGGAGACTTGGGCAGAAAGGGGAGCAGGGCTGCTGGAGGAGGTGGGGTGGAGCGTGTGGGGTGTGGTGGGCTTGGGGGTATCCAGCGTGGGCTCGAGTTGTGCTGCAGGGGAGCAGTCATGTCCCCAGTGAGGCCTTGGCCAGGGCCTGAGTGGGGCACAGTGGGCAACCAGGCGTGCTGTCTGCCCCATCACCTGTTCTCCTCTCTGCTTTGCAGGGGAGACGCTGTGGTCTCACCTCCGCTCCAAGTACTGCGTCCTGCAGGGTCCTGCTGATTCAAACACCCGTCAAGACTGTGGCAGAGAGGAGCACGTGGGAAACCCCCAGGGCAGCAGCCAAGTCTCCACCTTCTCCGCTTTGCGAGGCAGTGGCCTCCCAGGCTCCGCGACTCGCCGAGGACTGGGAGATGCTGATGCCAGCCCTGCTCAGGGACAGTCTCCTGAGCCCACAGAGCCCAGCCTGGTGAAGCACTGCCAGCCTCACCTGGCTCCCACGGGCGGCACAGGGGGGCTCAGTGTGACACAGGCTGTGCCTGGTGGTGCGGACCGTGTTTCAGCAGCGTTAGCCAAAGGCTGTGGCCATCTTACTAGCCAGGGCCTGGCCATCTACCCCCGGAACGCTCTAACCAGTGGCAAGGGCTGCTTGGCAGAGAGAGCAGGCTCCCGGCAAGCCCCCGGGCTTTCCCAGACACTTGTCCCTGTACCGAAGACTGTGAGAAGGGCCCGGCCAGGGCCAGGGGAGCTGCTGTCTCGGCAAGTGTCTGAGTTCCCTTGGGCTCAGTCCCTCCTGACCTTGGATCTGAGGCAGCTTCACGCAGGAGTTGCCCCGTCCAGCTCTGGCAAGCTCTCGGTGCCTGACCCAGCGGTGCGGGAGCTCTCGCGAGGAGCAAGCCCGACCCGTAGCCAGCTCAGTGAGCAGCCACCACCAGGACAAGGCAGGACTTTGGCTTTCCATGGGCACAGCCACAGAGCTTGGGCTGTGAAGGAGGAGCAGGTGCAGCTCTGGGCAGCAGAAATCCTCCTGGCCTTAGAGGGACTTCACCAGCAGGGTGTGTTGTGCCGGGACCTCAACCCCAGGAACCTGCTGCTTGATGCAGAGGGTAGGTGGTGCCCCAGGCTGCTGCCCTGAGGAGGAGGTTGGCTTCTCACCTGGGGTGGCTGCCTTGTTACCTTAGGGCATGGACTCTCCTGACCTTGCTTTGGGGTAGGGAGGGATGTCTGGATATTTCTGGGCCTGAAGCAAGGTCTCCTTTGGGATTTCCAAGTGGTTATTGCCAGCAGTGGCTCTGCAGTGGGAGAATCAGGGCCTGCACTGAGCCCAGTCTGACCAGCTGCGCGCGCCTGCTGAGCAAGCAGTGTGAGACCAGGATTCACAGTGCTGGGGGGTGCAGAGAGCCTCTGCACTCAGGGCATGGCCAGGGCCCAGTGCACTGTTCCCAGCTGCAGGGATGTGGTTTGTGCTCTCATCAGACTGCAGCCTTGTTTTCTGCTCTGCTCTTGGCTTTGGTGCTGCTTTGCAGGCCACGTGCGTCTCACCTTCTTTGGCCAGTGGACAGAAGTGGAGCCCCGATGCTGCAGCCAGGCACAGGAAGAGCTGTACAGTGCCCCAGGTGAGGGTTGTGTCCCCTGCCATCTCCTGTCATTTGCCTCTAGCTGGGGGAGGCAGCAAGATGTGCCCACCAGCCAGGACAGCCCCTGGTGCTCCCTGCCTGCATCTCTGATGCCTCTCTGGCTCTTTCTTGCAGAAGTTGGGGGGATCGTGGAGCCCACAGAGGCAGCTGACTGCTGGAGCTTTGGCTCTCTCTTGTATGAACTGCTGACAGGAGTGGTAAGAGGCAGAGAAGCTGTGTGAGGAGTGGGGGGGAGGACACAAGTACAGTGGCTCCCTGCTGCCCGGGGGCTAGGAAGGTGCCCTGCCTTTGTGGCACCTCAGTGCGTGTGTGTTCAGGGCTCCACGTTTAAAGCCTGCCTGGGGCTGGGATCGCGTGGCACCACGGCTCAGCAGGATGATCCCAGCCTCCTCAGGGACTCTGCTAACCATCTCCATCTGCCTCCCGCAGCCGCTGTCCCAAAACCACCCTTCAGGGATCCAGCCTCACACCCAGCTGCAGCTGCCGCCAGGGCTCAGCCTGGCTGCTGCGTCACTGCTCACCGAGGTAAGGGCTGGGCTGGCTGCACTGGCAGAGGCCGGCAGCAGCCTGGTGTCGCCATCTCAGTGTCACCATCTGCCCCTCCTGTTCTCCGACGGCCTGTCTCCTCAGCTCTTGCAGTACAACCCGAAGCACCGCCTGGGCTCTGGTGGAGGTGGCATGGCAAAGCTCAAGTCCCACTCCTTCTTCAGCTCCATTTTGTGGAACAAACTGGTGGGCTAGGGAGGCTGGCAGCGGGAAGCAGAGCACGGCAGCCCCTGTCCCTGCGCTGGTGGTGGCAGCTCTGCCTGCTGGGGTTGTTTCCCCGCAGGGGCTGCCCCACGCGCGGTTACGCATGAAGTTTTGCAGCCTTACGTGTTCTTCTGTCACTGCTTGTGGTTGTTGGTGTCTCCAAGAGAAGAGGCCTCTGCCACACTGTCCTCTCCTCTAGGTGGTCCCTGAAGGGAGCAGGAGCCCAGATGCCTGTTTCCAGGGAGAGGTCATCCTCCCCTCCCTTGCTCAGCTTAGCACTGCATCCTCTCTGTTCTTTAGGTCCACAGTGACCCCCCCACAACCTGAGCCCTGCTTTTTGAGGCTTCCAAGTGTTACCTCCTGAGGCTGGGGCCTGAGCGTGGCCCCTACGCCCATCCCTGACTGCATGTGCATGTTGGTGGTGCCTGCTGCAGGGCTGGCACAGGAGGGAGCCCTCTGCTCGTCCTCTCTGGCCCTCGGAAGAAAATAAACCACTCGTGACAGCCGGCAGAGGTGTCCCCTTGTGTCTGAGCCAGACTGGCACCAGGCTGAGTGATGCAGAGCCCCACCTCTGCTCTTCTCAATCAGAAGTGCACAGCACGCCTGGCTTTTTCCTGGCCCCTCACTGGTAGCCCACTCTGGCACCTGCCTTCCCTGCCCGGTGCTGCCCTGCGCGCGCCGAGCGTGGGCATCCTTGGGAGACCAGTGAGGATACGAAGGGGTGGCGAGAGGCAGCTCAGCTGGAGGGGAAGCACCTCCACACACGAGCCTGGGAGCAGAGGTGTCACAGGCGTGCGGACAGCCCAGCCCACAGGCTGCTGCGCCCGGTGCGAGTCGACCCCGCAGGCCCAGGCAGGAGCTGGCAGGGTCGTTCTGCGCCCCCTCTCCCGGCGCTCCTTCCTCACTCAGCCCAAGCAGCAAGGAAACAGCCGGGAAACGTTCCTGTGGCTAGCTGGTTCAGCTCCCACTGGCCACCAGAGGGAAGCAGAGCCTGGGAGAAACTCATCTCCCGCAGCAAAGGCAGGGCAGAAGCCGGAGGACTAACCAGGGAGCTAAAGGCTAATGCTAGCCTGGCCCACCAGCCTGCTAGTCCTGTGATTGACGAGCCCAAAAGTGAAAGCGTGACCTCCCAGGATCTGAAGGGGGGCACACAAACGCCTGGGGAGGGCTTGTGACACAGTGGTAGCAAGAAGACAAGGGCAAAGGGCTGCAGACTTGAAGAGGGGAGACTGAAGTTGCACACGAGGAAGGAATTCTCTGCTGTGAGGGTGGGGAGATGCTGGGAGAGGCTGCCCAAGGCTGTGGCTGTCCCACCCCTGGAAGCGTTGAAGGCCAGGTTGGCTGGGGCTGCCCTGATGCAGTGAAGTCGTCCCTGCCTCTGCAGAGGGGTTGGAACTACATGGTCTCCAACGTCCCTTTCAGCCCTGGCCAGTCTGTGAGTCTCTGATTTGTGCAGGGATGGCTTTGCCCTTCCTCAGAGGGAAGCAGTTTTTCCCCCCTCTCAGCCAGGAGGAAAGCTGACCCCACACACTGCTGTGCCCAGAGCTCACAGGAAGCTCTCCCTCCCTTCTGCCAGCACATCAGCTCTGAGCTAAATCACCTTCTGCTCCAGGGGGCTGCCACCTTCACTCACAGCCAGGCAGGGCTGAAGCTGATGTCAGAGCTGGAAACACCCTGCCACAAGCCAGGAACTCCAGAGTGTTCCAACAGGGAAGCTGCTTAGGGAAAATGCTGCGAGTGCCAGGAGACAGCTGCTGCCTGCCAGTCCTGCTCTCGCCTCCTTTCCCCTTCTGCAACACTCAGCAGCTCTCCTCCTCCTCACTCGCTCAACTCGCACCTCTCAGGCCAATCTGGCTCCACTCGTGTCCTTTAAGAGCCTCTACCAGGTCTCCCTGCTGGCTGTCACACAGCTAACTGGCATCTCATCACCCCCTCCAACGACAGAGCAGAGGCCTCTCTCCAGCCTGGAAAACACTCTCCCTGCCGGGGAGACCCCTTCTGTGCCACAGAGGACTTGAGGGAAGCCGAGTGCACGGCCACGGCGGTGTCAGCGTAGGGCCAGCAGTGCCAGGGATGGGCCTGGCTCCCGCTCTCCCTTTTCTCTCATCACAGATCAAGCTTCTGGCACGAGACAGAAGAGACTGACTCACCTCACGCGAGGCCTCCTGCTGCTGCTGCTGCTGCTGCTGCTGCTGCTGCCGCCGCCCGAGTCCTCCCGCAGGAGCTTGCGCCAGGCTCCCCAAGCACAGCCCACCTCGCAGTCATTGCCCAGTTTTATTTCGTTTAAAATTTGCTGTGTTAAATATTTTAGCTACAAGTCGTGTGTAATAGACTCTGCAGGCACTAGCGACCCCCTCACACCCCGACAGATACACGCGTGCGCCGTCTGACAAGGACTGCCCCCCCCCCAAAACCAGCGGCCTCTCGGCTGGTGGCCCTCACGCCCAGGAAGCCAGCACCGCATGGATTCACCGGCAGGGACTCAAGGGCAGCTGCTGGGGGCTGGGTAAGGACTGGTGACAGGGTTATCCCCCGGGACAGGGCGACCTCCACAGAGGTCGCAGGCTCTGCCCACTCTGGCACGAACGTTCAGTCCACAGTGACCAGACTGGAGAGAGGCGAGCGATCTCCGAGGGAAGGCAGGGGAGCTGCCGCCGCCGCGGCCCTGCCTGTGGAGGGAGTGTAGCTCGGGCACTGCCAGAGGCCTGACACCTACCTCAAGCTTCGCTTTGATCGAAAGCTCTCCTGCAAGTGGCCTAGGAGTCAGGACCTCTCCTCTCCCTCACAGGAACCTCGGTGCTAGAAAATAAAGCTGGAGCTGCCTTGGAACGGCAGCGAAGGGACCTAGCACAGCAGCAGCGAGGAGAGGTCCGAGCTTGATGCTGTGAAGGAGGAGATGCCACAGAGATGGACCTGGGAAGGCAGTGCCGTTCAGTGGTTGCCTAAACCTTCGTTACACGTCGTGGAAGAGCCACAGCGGAGGGAGAGAGACTGTAATGCCCCTTGCCAGTTCCTGAATGACCTGCATCGCCCTGCTGGTGCTCTGGGCCAGCCCTGGGTGGGTTGTGTGGGGGTGTGGCTGCTCTACAGGTCGAGCAGGAGCACGCGGGGATCCTCCACCGCTGCCTTGATCTTGCGCAGGAAAGTCACTGCCTCTCTGCCGTCGATCAGCCGGTGGTCGTACGTCAGCGCCACGTACATCATGGGCCGCACCTCGACCTGCAGGGGAGCGACAGGGGAGGCATCCGTGAGCTCAGCCCTGCTGCTCGCACCGCACACCCCTGTCAGGCTGGGCTGCAACGCGCTCTAGGCCATCCTGCCGTGCCAGGGGGACTGGACTGGGTGATCTCTGGAGGTCCCTTCCAATCCCTAGTGCTCTGTGATTCCAGAAGTTGACACCAGCCCCCTCAGAAACGGGCTCCCACCGAGCGCTCCCCTCTGTTTGCTCTCACACAGCTTCACCCACCTTGCCTCCCACAGCCACAGGCCTGTCGAAGATGGCATGCATGCCCAGGATGGCAGACTGAGGGGGGTTAATGATAGGTGTCCCAAACAACGACCCAAAAACCCCTCCGTTGCTGATGGTGAACGTGCCACCGTCCATGTCCTCGATGGCCAGCTCATTCTTCCGTGCCTGCAAGAAAAAGGTACGGTCCTGGAAAACCACCCATCGCAGAAGGCAGAGGACAGGGGTCTGGATGGTCATTCCAGTCATGGGCGCTGATGGCAGGTGCTTCCACTGCTCTGCTCAGCTGAAACCCAGCACGAATTACTTGACAGGCCTTGGGGAAGGGTTCTCTCGCCTTTGCTTCCAGCTCCTGCTTATGGAGGAGGGAAACACGGGAACTTCTACCCCAGGGCAGTTCAGCCTTGGTCTCTAGAGACAAAGCTGAGGACACATCATGTCACCCAGTTTGCAGCCTTCTGGAAGGGCAACAAGGAGGTAGCTCGGCCTGTCCTGTAGGGCACGGGCACGGCTACAGATGCAGCGCGTCAGAGGTCGGAGACGATGCCGCAGAGGGACTGAGTGAATACACACCTGTCCTGCACCCCGTAGTCTCTGCACTCCTTTCTCCCAACCCTTTGCAGAAAGGCATCCAGCTATCCTTACCTTCTCCCCCAGGTCATAAATAGCTCGCTCTATGTCAGCAAAGTTCATGTTCTCTACGTTCCTCACGACAGGGACCACAAGACCCTAGAGAGGAGCAAAGAGCAGGATCAGTACCTTCATCGCAGCGACACACCGAACCCTCTTCAGCAGGCTCAGGGCAGCAGACTTCCTGCCTCCTCCCCAGCACGCAGCAGTGGCTGGCAGAGCAGCCTCACAGCCAGGCAGCCTGCTGCAGCGCTCAGCAAGGGCTGGTGACACTGGTGACACACGGGAGACATGATCTTTGCCTCTGTAAGCCCATCTCTTATCAACCACATGCACATGCATCCAGCTCCACATCCACAGAAGCAGGTGAGGCACCGGGCAAAGTTCAGCTCTACAGTGAGAAGAGCAGAGTCTCTTCATGCTGGACCTCCTGCAGACTCTGTGAGCAGCAAGAGCAGTTAAACCCTGGCCAAACCTCTGCCTCACAGCTAGAAACAACACCTTCATCCTCATCCCACACCACCCCTGGACAGGAACTCTGAATCAGCAGTGTTATTGACAGAAGGGACAGGAGATCAAAGCTTTTGCTGTGCTGTCCGTGCCGCATCCACCCGAGTCCAGGGCACAAAAGGTTTCCCTAACGTGGCCCCACTCGTGATCCACTGAGATCTCGACTGACTTTCTATCTCCTAGTACAGCGGCACAATACTCTTAGTCCTCCATCTTCTCAGTTCTCCACGTTCTCCCAACAGTCCAGAAAACATCAGGTATCTCACTGAGAAATCCCATCTCATCAGCCAGTGTCTGCTGCAGTGGAGCTCAAAGGAAGCCTGTGCTAGGCCCGAGGCTGCAGGAAGCTTGGCCGGCCCCACTCGCAGCAGGGACACACAGGGTACCCACCCGGGGAGTTGCCACCGCAACACTGATGTCCACATAGTCCCTGTACACAATCTCTTTGGTCACATCATCGATCACTGGGGAGAGAGAGAGACCTTGTTAGGCATGCAGCATCAACCAGGGCCACAAGGAGCCACAGAGCCACGAGGCAGCCGCTACCCTGAGCAAGGTGTTAACTCTCTAGAGAAGGAGACCTCACTGCGTCTGTGGGAGAAGCATCAAGGCAGCCAGAAAGGAGATGCGGTCCAGTTCAGCCAGTGTGACACCTCCTTGGTTATTGTCCCCTTCCAAGCACCTCTGAAACCCCACAGGAATGGCCACCTCCACAGCACAGCGCAGGCCCCAGCCCCGCTCCTGGCAAGCCCTCCTAGCCAGCTGGCCTCTGCCTACCTAAGTGGCATCAGCAACATCAGCTGCAGCACATGGGATTGTTCCCCTTTCTCCTGTGGATTTAACTTGCTTCTCTCTGCCATGGATTTGGCCACCTGCTTTCTCCTTCCCTCTGCCACGCGCACTGGTGAGAGGCAGCTCGCAAGCAAGGGTCCCCGCTCACCTGCATTCACCACGGGCTGGTCCTGTAGAGCAAAAGCTGCAGCTTTCACAAAAGCTGACATGAAACCCAGCTTCAGGTTGTGCTTCTTGAGGAAGGGATCCTTGTGCATGGCTCTCATCTCCCGGATGTTGCTGCAAAAGACGCCGCGACGCTGCTCAGCAGGGAAACCCAGAGACACCGCTGCCTCGCTCCGCGTTTCAGTGCCGGCGCCCAGGACCCCCAGCCTGCACCAGCAACCTCCACCTGAAGCCCTGGGACAGGGTGCCCAGGGAAGCCAAGGCTGCTCCATCCCTGGAGTGTTCAAGGCCAGGCTGGATGTGGCTCTGGGCAACCCGGGCTGAGGTTGAGCGGTGTCACGGCCCACGGCAGGGTGGGTGGAACTCCATGATCTCTGAGCTCCCTTCCAACCAAACACTACACAGCTCTCCACCAGATTGATGTTCCCCCACTGCTTCTAGTTACAAGAACTGAGGCCATTTACAAAAAGCCAAGGAAGCTGTGCCTGCCAGTTCTGACTAGGCCAGGCTAACGCTGGGTGCTGTGGAACTGGCATGGTCCATCCCCCCTCCCTCCAGACACCCTGGGTTCTGAAAAGACAATCTCAGCAAGGGGCAGAGGTCTCCACGACTCAGAGGATGATGTGTTTTCCTGTGCTTAACCTTGCCAAGGGCTAGGATTACTGCCCCAAGACATTAGAGCCTCTCAAGACACGAGGACTGCAGCAATGAGGACCAGGTTTGCTAGGAATCTGGCTCATTATGGCTTCTGCCTTTCAGCTGCTGACCCCAAGGTGGGGAGCAGGAAGCCTCAGCACAGGTCATCACCAACCCCCCCAAAAATCGACGCAAACCAGATTACTGGAGGCAATGAAAGCTCAAGACCAGTGTAAAGTGACACCTCAAAGAGCCTCTAAGAGGAGATCAAGCTGCAGCACTTCCTCTCCAGTCAGGACTGTTTTGCCAACCTTATTGTTCTGCGACCCAAATATTTACATGTTTGTCTTAAGGAGCAGAGTAGGATTTCACAAGGCAATTGGATTTGGGCACCATTTCCCCCTAATGCACTGTAACATTAGCTGCCCACCCTCTGCAGGCAGTTCATGCACTCGGTTCCTCCTGCAAGCACTTCAGCCAGGAGACCCCCCCCTGCCCAGGGGTGATGAGGAAGGCTGCTAGTGTGTGGCAAGGTGCATCCTCTGATGGCAAGGGCCTCAGACCTGCTCACCTCAAAGGAAGTGAAACATGCCCACCTCCAAAAGCAGTAACCTGGTGGGGGGCAGGCAGCAGATGCTGCGTGTTTCTGGGTTCCAACCACCGCTGCGCAGCTGGTTCTAGCCACTTGTGGGGTTCTGCTCAGCACGTGCCACTCCTCAAGCACAAATCACACAGACAAGGGGCCAGGCTTCCACGTCACGAGGTGCAGATGACAAACCGTGCAGCCCTCACACCACACCACCAACATGGCCCTGATGATGCCGTGGAGACGCTGGCACGCACGGAAGAAAGAGGTCCCCCAAGACAGCCACCAACTTCTCCAGCAAGAATCAGCAAGACCTTGACTGCTATTTACGTTTGTCCCTCACACAGGGGAAGAGGGGTCTGCCTCTCACCTCATATCAATCTCATTGAAAGTGGTCAGCATGGCACAAGTGTTCTGGGCCTCTTTCAGCCGCTGGGCGATACGTTGACGCATCCTATTCATTTTCACCTGGAAATCCAAAAGGTATCAGCAGGTATCTGAAAAGCAGTGCTGAAACACAGGACAGCACAAGCACTTCCAGCCCGTGCGCTCGTCAGGTCTTCCAAGCACGCGCAGCTTTCCACATGCACTGGGGCTCATGCAAGTGGAGCAAGGTGAAGCAAGCAGGCTGCTCAGCTTTGCTCTCTAAGAATGCAGCAGGCAGCTGCAGCAGGCTCAGCTGTTTGCTGAAGGCTTGCAGGCAGACCAGGCAGGTCACTCCGTGGTCACTGAGGCTTCTGGGCCCAGTCAGATAGGCTCAAGACAAAACTTTTGCCTAGAAATGACTTGGGCTGGATCGGCCCTGGCTCTTCTTCCACCCCCTTAGAGAGAGAATTTCCCCATCTGCAACAGCCCCATTTTGCTGAGTGTCCACAAGCAGGTAAGGGACACGTTCAGGAAGCTTATGGCAGACACACTGTCACCCAGAGGCAGAGGGGTGCCTCACCCCCACAGCTTACCCTGTGCTCTGTTCTGGCACCTTTGCCAGGCGCTGCCTCCCCAGGAGGGGCTGCTGCTGGGGCTGCAGCCGGCTTCACCGCAGACACTGAGGGTAAAGAACAGAGCAGTCAAAAGAGAAAGCCAGGGCTTGATGGAAGTGCCCTGAGGCACCAAGCCTGGCTGGACTCCTTGTGCAGGCCAGGAGCTGCCTTGAACTGGGCAGGTTCCAGGCTCCGCTGAGCTCGCCAGCCTGCGGCGCGCAGGGCAGCGACGTGGGAAGGCCTTCACCACAAACACCAGGCTCTGTGCTGTCTTCAGCCTCACACACTCACCCCAAGGCTGGGAGGCTTGGAAACAGGAGCAAAGAGCAGCTGCCTCACCTGGTTTGCTGTCAATGGGCTGAGCGGACACGGGCGGCACTGGTGGCATCGTAGTGGGAATTGGCGCTGCAGCAGGTGGAGGAGGAGCAGCAGCTACAGGTTCAGGGGCAGCAGGAGGAGGAGGAGGGGCTGCTGCTGGTTTGGCCTTGGCAGGAGCAGCTGAAAGACAAGGAAGAGCCATGGGAGAATGACAGCTGAGCCCAAGTGACCCCATAAAAGCCAAGCCCCTGACGGCGTGCCTCCACGCTCCCAGCACTCCTCAGCTGACAGAAGCCACCACAGGAAGATCCCACGGCCAAAGTGTTTCACTCACTGACACTCTCAATCTCCTCCCTCTGCAGGAGGCTGGATGCTCAGGAGAGCAGACAAGGGGGTTCAATCAGGGAAATTCTCAGCTAATTTTAACTCAGAGCTGCAGTCTGTTCCAGAGGCAGCAGAAGGAAAGTTCCCCCCCTAGAAAGATGAAACCTAGGCTTTTCTAATGGCTAACAGGGTGGGAGTTACCTTACTCTGGCTACAGAGACAGACAGAGGAAGTTCTTCACATCCCTCTTGCTTCCACCTTCCTGATGCAAGCAGGAAGGCCTGCTCAACTCATGCATTCCTGACTTACCTCCAGTTTTCCTGAGTTTGAACAGAGGTGTCCCTCCTTCCACTTTGCCACCATCAGGTACCAGAAGGGCTTCAATCACACCAGCTGCTGGGGCTGGAACTTGCACTGATGTCTGCAAAAAATAACAGTCAGTGGAACTCCCAAACACCAAACGGAGGACAAAGTGCCCCAGAGAAGGCACCAATACACACATGCAGGTTGTGATTTGGCAAAGAGTGCCTTTGTCTTGCGGCCTTTGCACCAGTTTTCACCCCCTTCACTGAGATTTTTGTGCTAATACTTGTAAACTGTAAGAGAGCTGGTCTGCAACACACAGCCTGACCTTCCTGCTCCAGGATACAGTCAAGAACTGACTCACTGCTGGTATCTTCCCAGCAGCAAGAGAAGGTTGTCCTCATGGAGGCAGCAGGAGATACAGACAGGGCCCGCAAGCTTTAGGAGCCCTCAGTGGGAGAGGAGCTCTGAAGGGGCCCACTGCAGAACCAGAGAAAGTTTTGGTCCAGAGAACTCCTACCTTGTCTGTTTCAATCTCACACACCACTTCATCTTCTGCCACTGTGTCTCCAACCGCTGAATGACAGACATGAAGATCACCGTGAGGAGGGACGCGTGCTCTGGCCTCCCTTCTTAACCCACTAACCCAGAACCTTCTCACCCCAACTCTGCACAGCTTCTGAAGAAAAGTCCAGCTCAGAGGACCAACCTATTGCACAGTCAGAGCCTGATCCCAGTTTAGACATCGCTCGTCACTCGACGTCACCCACGACAGAGGTGCCCAGGCACTAACTGCGCTTCCTAACCCTTGTGAGAACTACAGTCAGCTGCCACAACTGTCCCAGAAGAGGCCCAAAGCAGGCTGGCAGCCAGGAAACTCCAATCCATCCCTGATCTGTGCAGTGTGGCAGCAGCAGTGCTTACCTTTCTCCCACCTGACATCTCCTTCTGTGACTGACTCTGCAAAGGCTGGTGTGTTCACCGTAACCACGTCGTCCCCTGGGAGAGACACAGAGAGCAGCGTGAGGCTCAGGACGCGTGCCACGGCTTCATGCCTGCCACCATCACCAGGACCCTCGACTAGAGGGGGCACAAGATGTTGGCCTGCTCCTTGCTTCAACACTGATTAACATTTAAACCCAGGAGGAAGCTCCAGCTGACTGAAAGTCCCAGTGTGACAGGAACACCAAAGAAAATCTTCACAGAAGCCCTGGTTAACCCTCAGCCAGCCATCCAGGCAGCACAGCAGTGGGGCCAGACCAAGGAAGGAAGAGCTGTTGTTAGGACAACAGGCAGCACAAGAGCCATCGCGCTGACTCCTGACTTTTTACTTACTACGCGCTGCAGTGGTTCTGAAGTAACGGACAGTGAAGACATTGGAGCTACTTCCTCTGCAGAAAGAGAGAAAGGTGTGAACTCAGAAGGACTTTCCTCTGCAGGTGCTGGCACCAAGCTCAAGTACAGGGTTTACACTTGCTTAACCAGTCTGAAAAGCTGCTGGGCTCTTCTGCTGTCTTTGCTTCAAGGGGCTCCTACCTGAAGGCCTGTTCAGCTGCAGTCATCCCACTGAGAAAGGAAACCTCAGGGCTTCCCACCACCAGTGCTCTCAGAAGCTGTGAGGACTGACACCCAGGGAATTTTAATTTAAGGAGCCAACTCACAGAATGGCTTTTGTTCAAAGACTGACCTCGCCAGGCGAGGCGAGTGTGAGACTAGCGCAGTGACCAGTCTTTACCTCCAAAGCAGGTCTGTCCTCTCCACAGAAGCTGTTTCTCTCCACCGTGTCCCTTCACAGGGAGCTGGCAACCCTGGGTGCTCCAGAGGATGTTTTTGGAGCCTGTACCAACCACAGCTGGAAGCCCAAAGCACAAGTGCTTCAGTGCTTCCTCTGGCACAGGCTGCTTGGTGCAAACAGATCAGCATTTCAGGCTTTCATGGATGAGCTCCTGAGGTTATTTCCCCAAACACATTTTAAAAGGTCACCTCAGCAACCTTGCCATACAAGCAACAGCTCTACAAACCAGTGCACTCCTCCTGACAGAGCTACTACCAGAAGGCCACCCTAGAGCAAACACAACTTAGAGTCAGACAGTGAAGTGGCAGGAATCCATCTATCATCAGTCTCCTCATTCCTGTCCCTTCCCTGCCTCAGTCTCTGGTCCTGGACAAAGTTTATTTCTTCCAAGGATGCCACAGGCCCTGACCTGCAAAACCTACCATTTTTTAGGGCTACTTCTACAGTCCTGTGGTGCACATGGGGATTTGAGGAGAGCCAATGATACTCTGCCTCCCAGCTCACAAACCTCAGCAGGGCTACAGCAGCCCAGGCCTCTGCACCACTGCTTTCCCAGGGATACTTACACAAGCTTCCTGCTGTTGGTGTAAGCCAGCCCCTGGCTCCCAGTCACACCTGTGAATGAGAATGGTGTTACCTCACAGGAACATCATCCACTCATTCAGCCCCAAAGTGTCCTGCTCAGGTCAAAGAGGGACTGAGTGAGGAAAACAGTCACAGAGAGGCACTTTAGTGCCACAGAACCTGCCCAGAGCTTGCCAGGAACCTGAAGTCATGGAAGTGGGCAAAACAGTTACACTGAAAAGGGCAAACACAGCAGCAGCTGCCCCAGGCAGAACAAAACCAGCAAACAGCTCTGAAGGACTCCTCTAGGACTGCTCAGACCACAGCTGCTGCTGAATTAGCCTCACCAATACAAAGTGGTGAGGATCTAACATCTAACAGATGCAAGGCCTCAGTCCCTGAAGAGGTGCCCCAGGCAGTCTCACAGGTGACGAGGAAACAAAGAAGGAAACCAGGGTGTGGAACACAGCAGCCAGTCACTAGCCCTGTGGTCTTCTCTGGCCAGCCCCTGGCCCAAGAACACTTCTTTTCCAGCACTCACAGAAGGGAGGTACTTGCATAATGCCTGTTTCACACAGCCCACTGCTCCCTTCCCACACTGCTCTGACACTGCAGTTTTTATTGCAACTGAACTCTTGTCCTTTGTCTCCTTCAGGGCGCTCAGTGGTTTTCTAGAATGATCTGAAAGAGAGCCAGCACAGCAACTGGAGAACATGGTTATCTAAGTTACACAGTGCCAGAAGGAAGAACTATTTCCCCACTGCAATTCTGACACCATCCTCTACTAAAAAGCTGACACAGGAACTCTAGGAACTGGAGCAGGGAAGCAGATGTAATGAAGCAGAATCAGAAGTGAGGGGGACAGCACAGAGTACAGGCAGGAAGCAAGTGCTCTAGGAAAATCCCTTTGGACTCCACAAAGGAGTTCATGCTCACAGGAGATGTGACATGTCACTCAGCATTCACCCCCACCTCCAGAGGAGGTTAGGAGAGCTAGGTCCTGCAGTGGCACGTGTGTCCAGCACTGCAATGCTTGAAACACGCGGTGTGAAACTGTCACCAGAGCTGCACAGTCAGGCAAGGAAGACACTCACATGGCAACACAGCTGCCTTCACCAAGCTGCTTCATCATATGACAGACACAGACCCCAATCAAACCTATCACCAATGTCCATCATCAGCTCTGTTCTGTCTAGGTAGTTTGAAATTCAACCAAAGCACAAGACTCACCAGACAGAGAGCATCTTGCCAGAGTGCAGTTACCCTGCCAGAGAGAAGAACAAATGTCAGTACTGCAGAAAGATGGACCCAGCCTAGGAGGACTCTGATTCTCCCACAAGATCTGGATCAGAGATGAGACCTCCCACTCTCATGCTCCACAGTGCAGGCTATCTTGCACAGCATGCAAGGGTGGGAGATGCTGAGAGCACCCACCTCCTGCCCCTTGCTGCTTTACCAGTTGCCTTCCTGTGGAGTGATGTTCAACCTGAAGAGCCTGGTTTGCAGCTGCAGTCACAACTGTTCTGACCCTCTCACACACAGTTTCCTTTTTAAGAAGAGCTGGATTTCTGGAGACTCATTCACCAAAACTTGCTGTGAATGAAAAGGCCACTGGAAGCTACTGGACACCACGCCAAAATATCCCCATGTGTTTACTTGTACAGTCACACACGCAGCAGCAAAGGGGTTTTGTTTGTTTTAAGGTTGTGGAGCCTTTGAACTCCAGCAGGCCAGGATTCCCCTTGATGGCAAAATTTCTGCTGCTTTCTGTGAGCCAGGAATTCCACCTTCTGGTGATGTTTCACTTCACCCTCATGTAATCATTGACTGCACTCCAAGCTCAGCATTACATTCCTCAAAAGTAAAAGGCATTTCCACACATTCTAGTTACTTCCACAGACTCACAGAATAATTGAGGCTGGAAAAGTCCTTTGAGTTCATCCAGCCCAGCCCTTGACCTAACATCACCACAGTAGCCACACCAGGGCACTAAAGGCCACAGGCAGGCTGGCCTTAAACGCCTCCAGAGATGGGGACTCCACCACTGCCCTGGGCAGCCCATTCCAGGCTCTGATCACCCTTTCCTTGAGGAAGGGATTCCTAACCCCCAACCTAACCCTCCCCTGGCAGCTTCAGGCCCTGTCCTCTCATCCTGGCACTAGTTGCCTGGGAGAAGAGCCCGACCCCCACCTGACTACAACCTCCCTTCAGGGAGTTGGAGAGAGGGAGAAGGTCCCCCCTGAGACTCCTCTTCTCCAGCTAAACCCCACCAGCTCCCTCAGCCTCTCCTCATCAGACTCTCCCTCCGGTTCCTTCACCAGTCAAAAGTACTACAAGGTCTAGAACCAGCCCCTTCACAGCTTCATACCCCAAACTTACTGACAGATGTGGCTTCTCAGATACCAATGTCAGAGCAGTGAAATGACTGATGGACAGGTCAACGGGGTTACGATTCGCAGTGCAGAGGATTCAGGTAGCCAGCCTGATTTGCTGCTAGGCCAGTCTGTGTCTGGCAGAGCTCAGGAGCACCAGTACAGCACCATGCAGCTGCCCTGCTCGCTAGTCCACTGCAAAGACTAATGATTCTGGACCTGCTGGCCCCAGGCTAGCTGGGGAAGTGAAAGCAGGGAGGACAGTGCAGACTTTGCAGACTCATCATGACCACCACAGCACTTAACCTCAGTGCAGCACTGGCCCCCTGCTAGCTCAGATGTGGTTTGTGTAGAGCTTGCCCTAAGCTGGGATCAGTAAGACAAACTTCACGTGAACTCTGCGTGTCTAAAGCACCATGATCCTCAGCACACACAGTTGTTGCTGCGCTGATCAAACTCCTCCTGCCTTCTGTAGTGTCCCTGATACCATGAAGTTAATCACAAATAAAATATCTAGCACCCTGAGCTCCCCTCTGCCCATTAATGGTCCTTTATCAGAGGGGTACCCAGCATCCCAGGCATGATCTGTTAAGACTGCAGCACCACACTGAGGCAGAGACAGCTTTATGTGCTCAGGGCCAGGTTACTGCAAGGTTAAAAACAAAGGTTTAGCCCTAAAAGAAATTGTTGTGAGAAAGCTCTTCCCCATGACCGGAGCCAAGTCTGTGCTCTGTAACTGCTGCAAGACTAAGGAAACGATTGTTATCACTCTATCCTCTCCGTCTTTTAGGTTAAGAAATTATGGCAAATGCTCCAACCTTAGGAAGAAGCCACTAATGAAAGATACTGAGACTTCCCCTGTCCTGGGCCCATCTCTTCAACACAGCACCTCAGAGATGCACTTGCTGCTCCAACAGGTGCCTGGCAGGGTTGTTTCCTGTTCCCTTTCCTCCCCTGAAGGAGTCACTGGGACTGCACATCTTCCTAACACAGAACCATAGAACCTGGAAAGGGCCTCCAAGATCACCAAGGCCAGCCCCCATCCCAACAGCTTCCTAACCCACAGACCACAGCCTCAAGTGCTCGAGCTACTCGGTTTTTAAGTATCTCCACCACCGCCATGGGCAGCCTGTTCCAGTCCCCAAACACTCTCTCAGTCAAGAACGTCTTCCTCAGATCCAATCTAAACCTCTCCTGGTGCAACGTGAGGCCATTTCATTAGTAATTTGGGAGAAGAGCCTAACACCAGCGTCGCCACAACCTCCTTTCTCCTCTGCAGAGAGCAAGAAGGTCTCTTCTCAGCCTCCTCTTCTCCAGACTAAACAACCTCAGTTCCCTCAGCCGCTCCCCGCAGGGTCTGTTAAGGCTTCAGCCGGTCACCCGAAAGAAGGTGCCTTCTCCTCCCGTAGGGACGCACTGATGCGTGCGTATACAGACACGTCCACACACGTATGGCCAGCACACTACCTGTGCTGGCTAGCTACATCGAAGATGAGGCCTTCTGGACAGCAAATGACAGGAACCAGCTGGTTAGCTGCAGCTGCAGCGTTGATTTCAGTAGCTGGCTCCGGCTGTCAGACTGACTAAACAACCTACCACCGGCGCAGGTGACCCCAGCTCAGGTGGCCCCACCCAGGTAACCCCAGTCCAGATGGCCACCACCTGCTTCGGCTCAAAGGCCGCTTTGGCGACAGAATTAAGCCGGGGTCAGACAGCGGTGTAAGTGCCACCATGAGCCGGGCAGCCCTAGCTGGGGGGAATCTGTGCCCGAGACGGTGCGAGGGTGCCGCCCGGTGTAGCGAGGGCAGCAGCACAAGCACCCGGGAAGGGGACCTGCCGCAAGGCTGGAGGGAGGGGGCACTCCGCGCCCTCCCTGCTCCGAGGCGGAGGTGCTCGCCCGCGGCAGCGGGCGGGGTGACGGTGGGGGGGCGGCCGCGTCCCGGTGCCCTTGGCGTTGCCGTCCCCGCCCGCC
>VXBP01005689.1:248274-479606 GCA_013400115.1 Rhinopomastus cyanomelas | reverse complement strand
GCGGGCAGTACCTGCCGGAGGGCGCGCAGCGAGCGGCCCAGCGCCCGGCCCAGGCAGTGGGACCGCCACAGCAGCAGCATAGCGGCGGCGGCAGCCGGAGGGCGGACACCGGAAGCAGGGCCCGGCGCGAGCCGGAAGGGCGGAGGGCCGGACCAAGGGCTGCGGGCCGGGGGGGGACGGGCCGGGGCGGGTGAGGCCTCGGGACGTGGGGCAGGGAGAGGCTGGGGATGGGGCAGCGGGGCAGCGTCCGCCGAAGGGCACACGCGGGCAGCCTTGGCGGGGGACGGCGGGCAGGGCTGGGACAAACCGTGGGAGCCCCGACGGCTCCGTTCGAACTCCCCCGCCCAAAATGTCTGACGGGGCCCGGGCGGGCTGGGCTCGGTTGAGCCCCTCGAGCTGCCGGTGGGTCGCGGGCGCCGGGGCTCGCGGTCCCTGCTGCAGCAGCAGCGAGCTGGCGCGATTGCGCGGGGGGCTGCTCCGTGGCTGCCTGGGGCTGGACCAGGGGAGCTGCTGCGCGGCAGCTGGGCCCGGCCCTGCCCGCCCACCTGGGCAAACGACGACGGGCCTGGGCTCCTGCAGGGAGGGGTCGCAACAGGCCGCAGCCAGTTAGGAAGCGGGCAGGGAGGTCACAGCAGCCCACAAGTCACCCCCACTATTCTCAAGTGGTTTCTGTGTTGAATCCCCCATCCCGCTCCCTGTTTCCTGCCTACCAGGGAAGCAACTGATGGAAGAAAACCCATGGAATGCGTTTCCAGAGTCTTGAGAGTGAACTTGGGATATGGTTATGGGGCTGTCTGATCCTGGGGTGTCCTGCAGGGAGCCAGCTCTGGGTTAGGAGTCTGTCCTTACTTTACCCATTGCTTAATAATGCATGAATGGTAAACCACAGCCTTCGAGAGAGTCTCCTAGTATAAACTTGCAGCAAACATCCTTGGGAACACTTCCAGAGAAAAGAGGTTGAATGAAAATCAACAGGAGGTACCCTCGGAGGCTTTGAGAATGTGCTGGCTGCTTTGGCAAAAGCCCAGCGAGCCCGAAAGGCAGGCTGGCAGCAACTTTTTGCCGTGTCTTTTGAGGTCTCCTATCTTTGAACCAGACCAGCTGGTATTAACTGCTTTGCACCGCAGCCTGTGCAAATGCACCAGCCTGGGATCATTGCTACTGGGATCACTGAGTGCGTGGAGGCAAAGCACGCAGAGCCTGAGGGGTGGGATGAGTTTCTAGCCCTTGTCCACAGCTGCCACATGTCCTGGGGCTGGGGCACGCTGAGAGCAGTGCTAGTGCTGCTGGCTGCAGTCCAGTCGCCACAGCACCCTGCAGTAAGCAAGGCAGCCCGTGTTGCTGCTTATCACAGAATGTTAGGGAGTGGAAGAGACCTTCAAAGATGAGCTAGTCCAGCGGCTACAAGCCTGGGACATGGTCAAGTAGCAGGGAAGGTGGTTGTATCCCAGCGCTGTCCCTGGCCTCCGGGATGGTCATCTGCATATTCAGAGCTCGTTCCCAGCCGGTTGGCTGCCTCCTGATGCCCCACTCCCTTTTTAAAGGCCCCCAGCGTAGTGGGAGGATGCATCCAGTGCTGCAGCCTGCAGCCCTCAGCTGCCAGCCTGTGGGGCTCCCTGTGGTCCTGAAGCCGAGGTGAGTGGGGTGGAAAGGCTCAAGCAGCTTGGGTCAGCCCTTGCTGAGGACAGAGGGACGTGGTGGCTGGAGGGATTTGCGGTGCTAGTGAGGTGGCAGCCTGCTTTGTGCACATCTGTCCCACTGAGAAGCACCTGGGGAACCCATGTAGGGTGGCTGTCAGTTTGGAGAGGACGTGCTTGCCTTCACTTCTGGGCATCTTCATTTCATTCCTTGGGGTTTTTCTTCAGCTGCTTGTTAGTGTTTTGGAAGGTAGTTGTAAAGGCTGGTAATAAGAGTAGAAGCTGAAGCATGCATCTTGGACCTCAGCAAGCAAAGGATTGCAGCAGCAGCAGCAGTTTGCTTGGGGCAGGATCTCCTTGTCCTGCGGTGCTGGGGGAGCGGGGAGCCAAGGCAACCCACTGCAGCCTGGCAGTGCTCCCACCCCCCAGCTCCCTAGCAGAAAGACAGTGGTACTGGAAGACTTGGGCAAGTGAAGGGCTAGCTGCTGCCACATGATACCTGCCAGACTGCTTCCTGGTGCAAGAGGTTTCGGAGGGGAACAGGGATGCCAGGGAGTTCTGGCTGTGAACGTGGAGAACTGTTGTGTGAGGTCCTGCCCAGTGATGTTTCTCACTGGTTTTCCAGCTCCACACTGCTAGCGGGCTGAGACGACAAACACGTGGGAAGCCTCCCAGTCTGTTACTGGAAATGAACCCCAGCTAACTGGGGGTCGTTGCTCTGGTGCCAGGCAGGAAAAAGAGATGATGGAAAGCAGGGCTGGCTCTGAGCAGGACAGAGAGCATGCTGGCTCAGGGGCTGAGGTTAGAAGCCTGTTTCTAGAGTGACTCTCTCTTACCTCCCCTTGGTGCATCCCTGATACCACAGTTCCTCAGCCACACGATGTCTGGCAGGAGCCTGGATCCCACCGTTCTTTTCCCTTCATCCCAGGCAGTTGCCTGTCCCCAGGACTGTGAGAACTGTGCAGCTTCTGGAAAAGGAGTGCAAGGCCTCCCTTTTCCCAGCTGCCGTGCCCCAGCTCTCGTGCTCCGTGCTGGCAAGAGGGATGGGCTCTCTGAGCAGCCCCTGTGGGCGAAACGGGCCAGGGTGGAGAGCAGTGGCCAAGGCACCAACCTCCCAGCAACAGCTCAGGCACCTGGAACAAGCCTGGAGGAGGGTTTTGGGCACCAGAGGGAAAGGAGTGCTGAGGTGCCCTGCGAGAGGAGGCTGAGGGTGCCCCAGCAGGGTGTGGGGGCAGCCCAGCAAGTGTCCCCCCAGCAGCTGAAGGAGCAGCTCTGTTTTTTAGAGCAGCAGCTGAGACAATTTCAGGAGAAACCCTCCCTGGCCTACGGTCCTGTGGACACTGGCCCAAACCAGGAAAGGGCTGAGCAAGCTCACCCGCTGCCTGGGAAGGCTGGAGACAGACCGGCCAAGGACAGCCCTTGCCGAGCGCCTCTCTGGAGGAGCGCCCTGGAGGAGCCCGGGCTGGCCGAGGGCGAGCACGGAGATGGCACGGGTGGCCTGCCCTTGGCAGCACGAGTCCTCGCACGGGCCCTGAAGCACCAGCTGGCTGAGGTCACGTCTCACGTGGTGGACTCTGTCCTGAAGACCGCCTGGCCGAAGGCAGCCGGCCACCTCCTGCAGCAGCACCGCAGCCTCCTCGTGCCGGGAGCCAGGAGAGAGCGTTGTGCCGCTGGGAAACGCGGAAGGCCGCTGGCCAAGCCTCCTCCCGGCAGGGCGCCCGCTTCGTTCGGCTCCCCCCAGGCTGAGGCCCTGTCAGAAGCCCCCCAGAAGAGACCAGGCCCTCATGCTGGCTCCTTGAGTTCAAAGGTGGCTAGGAAACCTCCTCAGGCACCCAGCACGGGTCAGCGCGGCCTCTGGGGCAGCGGCTCAAGAGAGAGCCCCTCTGCTCTGGACAGGGATTCACTGGAGCTACTTGACTTGCACTGGGGAACCCTCCAACTGAGGTCATCGGTCCTGAGACAGCAGCAGCAGCGTCCCCTGCCCCTGAGCCTGGAGGGTCTTGTGCTGCTGCCGGCTGGCAGGGACGACCACGGGGAGCCGCGGGCGGCGATGGATGGGTCATCCCTCACTTCTGCCCATATATCCTTTGGAGAGGTCCCTGGCCTTGGAGGTATCCCCTTGTTCCACAGGGGGCTCAAAGGGAGGGGAAAGAAAGGGCTCCTGAGCTGTGGAGTGACGCTGCTGCTCCCCAGGGCTGGTTGGATGCTGCAGCAGAGCTGGGGGCAGAAGGCAGCCGCTCTCAGACCTGCTCTTGGGCCACTCCGGCAGACCCATCACCCTATACCAGGTGCCAGTGTCTCATGGAAATCCCTGTTCCCCTGAGGAGCAGCAGCTCTTCCAGAGATGCCAAAAGGAAAAGCCTAGGCAGGAGTGAACCCCCTCCACCTGATGCCAGGCCATGGTGGGGGGTTGTCCTGGGTACCAGGCACGTGCAGGGCTTGGGCACAGGGACGCGCCGAGATGCCAGGCTGCTGTGTGCAGACTTTCCTTGACCCTGAGGCAGATGCAGGAGGCTCTGACTCCTGGCCACCTGAAGAAGGCAAAGCTGATGTTTTTCTTCACCCGCTACCCCAGCTCCACTTTGCTGAAGACCTATTTCCTAGACGTGCAGGTAAAGCAGCAGCACCCAGCACTGGTGCCAGAACAGGGCTCCCAGTGTGGGGAGGCACCCAGCCTGCTCTGCTGGGCACCCCTGGGGAAGGCTGTGCTCTCATGGCCCCCTGCCTCGCTGGCAGGAGCATCCACTTCAGCACAGGCTGCCCCAGGGGGGTGCTCAGGGCTGTGGCTGACCTGAGCTGCCAAGTCTTCCCTCTGTGCCGTGGAAGGGTTGGAGTTAAAGCACCTTGGAAAGGTGCCTCCCCACTGTGGGGCAGCCGGGTCCTGACTCTCAGACCACAGACACCCCCACATCAGTCCTTGTGGGTGCCTTTTCACTTTGCAGGGGAGGGCTGGGACTGAGGCCAGGCTCCCTGAGCACAGCTGGCCCTGTCAGGAGGCTCCAGGCTGTGTGACACGGTGCCCTGGCTCTCCTTGGCAGTTCAGCCGCTGCATCACCTCCCAGCTCATCAAGTGGTTCAGCAACTTCCGTGAGTTTTACTACATCCAGGTGGAGAAGTTTGCCCGGCAGGCCCTTCTGGAGGGAGCTGTGGATGCTGGCACCCTCCAGGTCTCCCGGGACTCGGAGCTCTTCCACGCTCTCAACACACACTACAACAAGGGGAACGACTTCGAGGTGAGGCGGTGGGGCCAGGGGGACGGTGGCAGGGTGACGGGAGCTGGGGGCTGATGCCCATCTCACCACAGGTGCCAGGGCAGTTCCTGGAGGTGGCCAGCTTGACGCTGCGGGAGTTCTTCAGTGCCGTCAGAGCAGGCAAGGACTCCGACCCCTCCTGGAAGAAACCTATTTACAAAATCATTTCCAAACTGGACAGTGACATCCCTGAAGGGTTCAAAGCCACCAGCTGCTCCCAGGAACTGCTCTGCAGCTGAGTCTCTGTGAAAACAGCTCCAGGAGCCGTGTGCTGAGAGGTGACCCCATTAATGTTCATAAATATGGAAAGGGTGGGTGTCAGGAAGATGGAGCCAGGCTCTGCTCAGTGTCATCCAATGATGGGACAAGGGGCACCAGGTGTCAGCTGGAACCTAGGAGCTTCTACATCAATATGAGAATAAACTTCTTCATGGTCAGGGTGACAGAGCCCTGGAAGGGGCTGTCCGGGGACGTTGTGGAGTCTCCTTCTCTGGAGAGGTTTCAATCTTCCTGGTCACGTTCCTGTGCAACTTGATCTAGGAGATCCTGCTGTGGCAGGGGGTTGGACTGGATGATCTTCGGAGGTCCCTTCCCATCCCTGATGTTCTGTGATTCTGTGTGAAATTGGGGCAGTTTTACTCCCTTCCTGCGTGGAGCTGGTGAGATCGCCTGTCTGTATGTTGGTTTCTTGAGACTGATGTATTTAACAACCTCAACACCACATCTACTGCACCCATTTGTAATAAATCCATCGCTGAAGCTGCTCCTTTCCGCTCCCAGACGCCTGCGTGCCAGCTTTTGCTCTACAGCGTTACCCCGTTGCCCTCTGTTGGGAAAGGGGCAGTGGAGCCAAAGGAATTGCTCCTCCTGCCAGCACTCCTGGGGGGCCAGGCAGCCTCATGAACAAATGTGCTCTTTAAATCCACACCCCACACCCAAGCTGCAGGGCCAGCCTGCCTCAGAGCGCCTACAGGCTCGGGAACGTGGGGCCAGAGGCAGGCGGAGACACCACCCCCAGCTCCCAGGTGCCAGGATCTGAGAGATGCTGCTGGTGGCACCAGAGAGGACAGGACACGACCCCAGAAATTCAGGAAAGCACTGGGCAGGCAAAACAGATGCTGCTTCTTCTAGCAGCCAGTTGCCAAAGAAAGGCTAGGGGTACCCGGGATCTAGCAGCCAGTCAGTCTAACCCGTAAATCAATCCTTTCCTTCCCTTCCCACTCTGCAAATGTCTCTGACAGACACAAAAGCCCACAGCCACCGGTCGCAGGAGCAGCTCCTTCCACATCCCTCGTGGCTCTTGGAGCGAGGCAGCCAGTGCGCACCGCTGGGCAACAGCAACAACAGCTGGAAGCACTAAAAATCCTTGGCTTCTGCCTCCTGACACCCAACCTTCCCATATTTATAGGCACTGATGAGGTCACCCCTCGGTCTCCTCCAAACAAGAGAGATCTAGATCCCTCAGCCCTTCCTCGTAAGGGAGGTGTTCCACTTCCGTCATCATCCTCGCTGAAGGGCATCCTTCGTCACCCAGTGTTAAAACCAACTGGCACGAGCCAAGCTTCATGGACTCATGATGGCTGGAAATGATCTCCAGGATCATCAAGGCCACCCTCCTTCATCCCAGTGTCTCCCACACCCCCAGACCACGGTCTCAAGCGCTCTAGCTACCTGTTTTTCAAACACCTCCAGGGATGGTGACTCCAGCACCTCCCTGGGCAGCCTGTTCCTGCTGATGGCTGTGCTGTCTGCTCACTAGCTGTCCCACTAGGCCACCCAGAACTGTTGTTAAAAGCAGCACCCTGTACCTGGTGGCTCCATCCTTGTGTCTCACTGCACACAAGGCTCATCCTTGTGTCTCATGGAGAGCAGCTGGCAACGACGCCAGAGGTGAAGAGCAGGGAGTATGGAAAACACAACAGAGGAAAGAAAAATCTGAAGCTCTGAGGTCACTGTTTTACTGCATTTCCCAAAGGACATCTCTGCCATCCCAGACTTTACACAGAGAGCAGGGACTCTAAAAAATACTTGCTAGCACCTTAAAAAAGAAGCAAATACCTGGTAGCACACGTCTGTACAAATCTGTACACAGACACCTGCACAAAGCCCATCAACACTTGGCTCTCACATTTGACTTGCCAGTCAAATCATTACAAAAGTGGGTAACTAAATAAAATACTGGAGTGAAACAGCAGCTCTGGTCACAGCAAAGGTGCTGCTGGAGAAACGGGGGTGCTCGGAGCTGCCACTGGCCTGAAGCAGGCTGCGGGAGCTGCATCTTCTCAGCTCTGACAGCTGCTGGTCCTGCAAGGTTTGCTTCAGGGGAGTGGGAGCTCGTGCTCATAGGATGGCATTTCCAAGTGAACACACAGCTCCAGGGACTCCAGGAGCAGTGGCCCCTTCAAATAAGCTGTGGGTAGAGCACGAAGCCCCGTGCAGCAGCCGGAGCCATCGCTGCTGTCAGAGCTCACCGTGTTTCTCCTGCCCCACCATTGAGACAGATCACCCATTCTGAGTGAACTCTCAGGAAGCTTTGGTGCTCGAGATACCCCAGCACTCTGCACACACTGGCAGCATCTGGGAGCTGCAAACACTCCCTGGGACACGGTGTGGCCAGTGAAGGTCTCTGTGGTGATGGCCAGGCCAAGGCCACAAGCCTTGAGGTGACAACTGTTGTTTGAAGAACTTCGTGGAGCTTTGATTATTTCATGAGATGTGGCAATACCATACTCACCCATCGGTTACCGGCGAACCGTCCACTCATAGCTGGGCAGTCTGCTCCTGTAGGCATCCCCCGCGCCGGCGATGCGACCTGCGTGCTGGTGGCAATGCCTTCTGCAGCTCAGTGTCCACACCAGGGGGGAAACAAAGCCCTCAGAGACCCCGTGCTTCCTCACAAGGCTGCTGCACTTCACTTCTTAGCAGGGGCCACGTCACGCTGGAAGGAATGCTCTTGGGAACCCTGTTTCTTGCAGCGGTGGCGATGTCAAACCGTTGCCCCGTGAGCTGAGCCCAAATGACTTCACCTCTTTGTCCCAAGTTGTTTAATCTCATTTCCATGACTCTGCAGTGTGGATTTCAAGCAAAAAGAGAAGAGTTTCTTTCCTTTACACACTCACCAGCTAACAGCTGCTTGTCTGTCTGCACCAACACACTTACCCTGAAGCCCACCGCCTCCCTGTGGCATTGACTCACTTGGATCACCATAGCATCGCTAACTGTGACCACTGGTCCCTGAATTCAGTGGTTATGCACAAGCAAGTTCAACTTTTGACCCATTATCAACCACTGGCCACCATCTGTGAGGACTTAAATCCTCCAGATCTGTTGCTAAGTAAAGAATGACTCTAAGGCAGACGGACAGTGACACCAGATCTTACCTCTCTCGACACGACTGCATGGCCTGAACCACAGCCAAGCATCAGCCTCAGAGCCATCCAGATGTTCATCCTGCAGCTGTTTGCTGGCCAGCAGCAATCCTCTGCAGAGCAGCTCCTCCCTGTGCAAACGACCCTGGAGTCCCCTGGGGAGGGTGTTTCTCAGCAGCGGGGCACCACGGGCAAGCACTGTGCACTGCCCAGGAGTCTTCAGAAATCTTTACTAGCTCTTGCACTGTCCTTGTGAGAAGCTCAAATGATCCAGGGATCTTCCTAGCCCAGCAGTTTGCAAAACTACTGAAGGTCACCACCTCACGTGTCTTCTCCCATCAGCCTTCTGGTGCCAGGTCCTCTGTCATCGTGTTCCACCAGCAATAAACCAGAGCTAGGAGACCCACAGGGCAACACATGCCTGAAGATGGAGTTGAGAAGGATCCTCAGACATACAAAACAGCCAAGAGAGCTGGGCAGGAGGAAGGTGGAGAGGACACATCAACGCGAGGCGACTGCTCCTGCGCGGAGCAAAACCAAGTCTGCAGAAGTGACGGAGGGATGAGGAGAGCCCAGAGCCCTGGGGCACGTAAAAGAGCACTGAGATGAACAGGGAGGAAGGTTTGACACGGGCACCTCTCCAAAGTCTGCTTCAAGATGTTCAAACAGAACGACAGCATCATGGAAACTCCCCGCTGGGTTAAGCTGTGGCAATGGGTGTGTGTGCACACTGCACACGAGCGTAGGGTAACTGGGACGCTCAGCGTGCCCCAGCAGCAACTCCCAGTCAATACCAGTGCAGTTAGTCAGTCGCTGAGAAGCTGTAAGGTGATTTTTGAGGAGTATCACTGAAGACAGGCACCTCTGTGCCACTCCCTCTGTGGTAACAGGCCTTATCTGCTCCACGCTAGCTGCTCGGAGCTCGGCTCGGACGCATCCCAGGCACGGGACGGGATTCCTGCGTACACAGGGGTCAAGGGGCGACACGTCAGGGATGCTGCTGCTTCCAGAGGCAAAACTGCTCTTGCACCAAACTCTGTGACAACGACACACATCAGCAAAAGCCTCAGCCAAACCACCCCCCAGCTGAGAGCACCAAGAGCTGCCACAGGATCATCGAAGCAGCATTTTGTAGACTCTCCTATTTGAAACCTCCTTGTCTTTTATCAAGGATAGAGCCAGCAACACAAGGAATCTGACACTCGGTGCTGAATTCCAATTCTTTACCCCTCGCAGAGTTCCCCAGAACACTGTCCAGTCTGGATTCTGCTGCTGAGGTACAACCTCTGCGCCAAGGCGGCTGCTAATCAGGTTTGCATTTGTAAGCTCTGTACAGATTTAGCACCGGTATTTCCAGAGGTCTTCCTTCTCCAAAGCTGGTGAATCAAAGGCAGGGAAGAATGAAACCAGGAGAAAGCAACACCTGTACTGCAAAACCACACTCATGGTTAACTCTGCTTCTCCAGCACACGCAGCAAGTCTGCTGTGCTGAACTCTGCACCACACAGGAGACAATGATCATAGAATCATCAGGGATTGGAAGGGACCTCCAAAGACCATCCAGTCCAACCCCCTGCCAGAGCAGGCTCACCTCACTGGAGGAGCCATGGAATCAGAGTCACTCAGGGTAGGAAGGAACCACCATCCAGTTCCAACCCCCCCAGCACAGGCAGGGACACCCCACCCTAGACCAGGCTGGCCAAAGACTGAAATCTGAAGGCTCTGGAGGCCATGTGCAGCTCTTAAACCTCTGCTGGATTGGACTGATCCAGCTGGAGAATTAAATGTAAGAGGAAACTGATTTCAGCAGAAGACATTTATTTAGGTTGTGAACACAAAGACACAGATCACGCTGCGGTAAAAACGCAGTCGCCTCGTCACCAATCCTTGGTCTCCCACTGATGGCACCAAGGTGTGTGTCATTTGTGTCCTTCAAGGTCCGTCTCCCCAGGAACAGTCAACTGTCCATGAGAAAGAACACAGCACCTGTACTTTCTGCTGGCACCAAAAGGGAGGAAGAAAAGTTGAAACGAGGAGAAGTTACGCAACAGTCCTTCAGACAGACAGTCTGTGTGAGACTGCTCAGCTGCTACAGGCACTCAGCAGCAAAGCCGAGGGCATGGGGTGCTGCAGCACCAGGGTGCACGGTGGAGAAGGGCTTTGAGAAGCTCTGCAGACAAGAAGTCCACCTCTGAGCAGGAGGCACAGAGATGCTCTGTCAGCAGAGCGCGAGCAGTGCAGCATACTCACCGCGTCAGCGCCTCTCCTACACCGACTCGTAGACAGATTGCTCCAGAGGTGACCAGAATGTTCTTCTTAAGCTATGTCTTAACCACACACACTGCAGTGAGACTTCAGTAGACGGAGTTTTGAATAAAAATGAGGAAGCTGATATCCAAAGTTTGATTTAGGGCCATCCCTTAAAGATCCTACAATCCAAAAGCAGCTACTAGCAAGTTAAAGTCAATTCATGACATGTCAGCAGTTGCCAGGCTTTTTTAGCAGGAGATAAAAACGACCACTGTGCTTTGATGCCTCTCCTTAGGCCAGAAGAAAGGTCTTGTCCCCTATTTATGGTTCAGCTGAGCAAAACATCTCAGCTCTGGGCTGCAAGTGACAGTCCACACAACAGCACGATGCTCGGTCACGTTGTGTTCTGCACCTCTCCATCGAAAAGGGGTTCAGTGTTACTTTCAAGAGCAGAGGCTGATGGTTTAGAAGTGTAGCAGGCAGTATGAAACCAGAGAGATCTCACTGTTGTGGAAACAATCCCAAGCTTTTGGGTTTGTTCTGCAGGTGAATCCTACTGTAATGTCAAAGCGCAAGGGCCCGGTGGTTGTCACGACCTGAAAACTACTGCTGCGTGTGTGACTTTGAATGGTGATAGAGGGAGATAAGCTACGAGTGAACCTGGCGACCTCTTGGTCAAAGAAAGAGTTTGGTGATTTCAGTTCAAAGGAAAAACCACCTCAAAGTGGAACAGTAAAGGCTCATGGCTTGCACCAGACTTGTCAGCGTCGGGAGATGAAGAGGTTGAAACACTGTAGGTGGTTGTTGGTGCAGCTGAGCTTTCTGTGCTTCAAGCAGTACTGCCAAAACCCAGAGGCCATGAGTACAGGAGCTGGTAGCCTCAACCAGCCACAAATGGTTGTCACCACCTGCACTGGACTTACCCCGACAGAACAGAAAGGTCAGGTGAAGATTGCGCTGCGGAAAACACTCTGCCGCCCGTCCACCCGCGGTGCAGCGTCAAATGAACGTGAGGCTCCGTGTTACCTACCTGCCAGAGCACGTGTTTAGGGGCTCTGTGTTTGAAGACCCACTGACACTTGGAAGAGCTGCAGCTCTGTGCCCTTTCCCTACTAATCCCCACCCAGAGGAGGAAAGTCACAACATTCCAACAGAAAAAACACCTTTGCTTCTGAAAGATCCTTCACCTTGTTTTTCCTCTGAGAAGGACCAGACTTACAGTTTCTCTTGAAAAACAACACGAGTGGAAGAGGTGAAGGTACACTCTTTCAGTCTAGGTGTGTCTCCCCCCAAATGTGCTACCTGTTCAACCACAGCAAAATCACAGACGAACACAACGGTCGCAGCAGACGGTTCGGACGCCACCCCTCTAAAAAGCACCATCCGTTGCTGGTGTCAAGTGGAACATCCCTCCAACACATGAGCACCATGATCAGCTGAGGGAGCAAGCTTTGTGTCTGTACACACACCCCAGGGAAGCAGCGTGGAGAACGCTTGAACGATGGACACTACAGAGCTTCCCCTTCCAAAGAGACGCCATCTGAGAGTTCCACAAGTCAGCAAAACATCAGAAAAACACCCAAACAGTGCCATTTCCAGAGAGCTTTACAGTTTGGCTTATTCAAGCCTGAATGGAGAGACCAGAGCCTCTTGGCTAGCAGCAGACACCGTAAGTGACTTCCAGATCCTTGTGTCTCTCTGCGTGCAGTACCCTGTTGCTAGCAGTACGCGTGCTTACCTGGCTGAAGCAAAGCCACGACTGAAAGAGCACATTCTGCTTCCCATCAGTGTTCACCAGCCAGAAAGGGATGATCCACAATGACCATCACGACCCACTTCCCAAACGATGTGAGTGAGGAAGAGCTAAGGCACCAGGCTGCAGACCCAGTAACGTGCAAACTGGGAAGGGATATAAACAGACAACACCCCACTGGTTTCACCATGAAGAAGAAAGTGGTTAATCTGGAGCAGAGAGCAGAATGACTCTCTGTTCTTTCAGTTCATTGAAGGGTTCAGAGTACTGATAGGAATGGATGAGCAGGGGAAAACAACCTGGATTAAAGTTTTAGGAGGTTTGCCCTAGAGACCCTCAGCAGAGAGAGGATTGCACCATCCACACCTTGCGTGCCACCAAATTTCTGCTCTTTCCCAGTTCTCCTGTGATAAGAAAAATAACTGCAACCACTACTGCTGTAGTAACTTGAATTTCTGTTCCATCACTTACACAGTTCTTGTGGCAAGCGTGCAGATGGCCACCTCTGCTCCTCAAACACGTCACCTCGTAGCGTGCAGGTTGTCCCCGGGGCGGTTTGATCCAAACTGTCAGTGGACATCAAGCTCAGGATTAAGCCCCTGTTGCCCAGAAATAGTCTGGGACACATTAAATAATGAAGAGAGGCATAATAAGAAGCAACCACACACTGTGTTAGCTGCACAGCAGCAGAGACATGAGGAACCTCCTACCAGAAAGCACAATTTGCCTTCAATCCCAAACCAATCCCATTTTCACGTGCCAAAGGCTAGCCAATGTGGTGTGGGTTTCCAGCATCTCACAGCTGCAATGTGACCAATAAAATCACAACCTGTGAAGGGAAGTTCTGTCTGAAGGCCATGAGCTTACTCACTGTGTCCAATGGGGTTCAGTAAATCGGCAAAGAATATGATTTTCTTCTAGTAAGAAGAAAATAAGTGTGTTTAGGTAGTAACAAGCTGCTGTGCAGGCTGAGTGACTCAACTCCCCTGAAAAGGATTCTCAGAATATTCTACTGGTGCTGACATCTCAAGAGTGGGGGGAAAAATGGGTTTTGGCTGGTGAGAGCACCCTCTTGTTAAAGCACATGGATGGCAGCCTGTTCTTCTGCAGGAGGAGACCTTCCCCATGCCAGCTGTACTTCCCAATGGGAACTGCTGTATCACAATCACAATCAATCAACATTTTAACTTTTCAAATAGAATTAGATGCAGGGTTTTTGGAAATACACTTTCTTTCAGTGTAGTATCACGACTCTGACTTTGTCAAGTCCATCACTTGGTATTAGCCACTCCTGAAACTCTGTGGTACCTAAATAGCTGTGCAGAGATTAAAAAAGGCTTCAGAAAATACCACCTTACCAACAGGCAACGACAGCGAGGTGTTTTGTTTAGTATCAAGCACACAAGGAATAATTCATGGATCAGGTTTGCAAAGACAACTCAAGAAAACTACACCAAATACAAACCCCAGCTCCAGCCTAACGGGTAGAAAGTGAAACTAACCTGCACCAGCACAAATTCTTCCCTTCTAAAGACTGGGAACTCATCATGCAAAACAAGTTCTCTGTGTTGATGTAAGCACTTAAGAAAAACAAGGTATTTCCAGAAGGAATAGTCTCCTCTATATTTTCACTTCCACACCACAGTCAGGTCCTTCTGCTGAAAGAGGAATCCTACAGGAAAACACAAAGTGGCTGAAGACGACGATCACGATCAGCAGCAGCAGCTGCACATTCCCTTGCAAAAAGGACACGTGCTGCTGCCGTAAGACAGGTAGTTTCCACACTCTGAAAAAAAGCAGATGGTTTGAAGAGAATCTGAAGTACCATTAGAAGCTGTAATTCACTGAAGAGAGTGTTTTAACAGCCAGCTTTGCTCAGTTTGCCTGTTGTGATCAGTCTGCCAAGCGGTCTCTGCAGCAGGGTGCTTTCTGAATGTAAGTACTGCCTGAAACTTGAAGATCCTTCTGTTGGACACGATGGGTTTTTCTCTACTGACATCTCTTTAATTCGACACGCACTGCAGCATGAGCAGTGTGACCCTGAGAGAGCAGCACCTGCTGAAATGATTTTCTAAGTCATTAGAAACAGCAAACCAGTATGACCAGTTGTGCCATAGGCACGTGAGGAAACTTAGCCTGGAAAGAAGAATGACAGAAAGACAACACCTGGTTCAGGTGTATTACCCAAAACACAGAGTCATGTTCACTTCTTAAAAGCCAAGAAACAGCATCGACTCATATAACAGCACGCCCTGAGGACTGGCTTGGTTACAGACAGCTGAGGTTTGACTGGAACCCCCTCTGCATGTCCCTGAGAGAGGAGAGTCTCTCCTAAGCACAACACGCCTCATCTCCGCAGCGACACCCAACACTGATTTCTTGTTAACTACTTGTTTCCTTCTGCCAACGATTCAGTCAGAACTCAGAGTGCTCAGCACCACTTGCAAGCCGAAGGGACACGCGCTATGTCACGGCAGGCACACACAGAAAATACAGGTTTATTACCTTCTGCTGGATCCTGGCAGCTTGAGTTTCTTGGACTCAACACACGCTGGGCATAACCCAAGTTGAGCTGTTGCACTCATTTCCCAAGAGAGCTTTCAGCCACGCATCACTGACAAAGCTGAGAAACAGCCAATAAACCAAAACATTCCAATGGCAAACAGAAGCACCTACTGGTGTCACGGGTCTCTCCTAACATCACCAGACCTCACTGGTTTACCAACCGAGACACAAACTGAGTGCTACCACTCAGCAGAGCAACAGAAGACTCAGGACTCTATTTTCTTCCCTCAGAAAGATCAGGAGAATAAATTCAGCGCAGCGGTAAAGCAGTAATTGTTTGGGGATTTAAATACCTTGCCTGGTCCCAGCACTAACACCAGGCCTTTTCTTCAGAACCTGAGAGGACAAGAGGAAGTTTCCATCAGCAAACCCGATGTTGTGCAGAAGCAAAACGCCGGAATCCGTGAAGAATCAGCACCCATTTCAGCTCTGTGGACTGCTATCCACCCACTTAGCAAGCTAAACACATTATTAAAGGAACAGAAGGGTTTTGTTGCTTCTTGTCATGACGTTTCTCTGTGAGGCAGCAGAGTTATGAATAGAATGAAACAACCTGACAGCAATCAGCTGTGACTCAAAATGAATGTTGAAGGTTGCCCTCCAGAGAGCTCTGCAGCACCTGCTTTCAAGTGGAGCATGAAAGGTACTTTTTCCATACCTTGAGTATTTCAGAGCCATCCAAGAGTAACTACACTCATGTGGTAATGGAAACGTGACATAACCAAGAAACTAAGATGCTAAAGGTATTGATCATCCCTGCGCTACGGGAAGAACAAGAATGGACTCAAAGGCCAGTAAAATCCGGGGCCTTAGTCGAGCTGCCTAGAGCACAGGATACCGAGCACACCTCCTCCTTCCGTGTGAGGATGGTTCTGAGCTGTGCCAACACGTGAGCGCAGACCACGCTGAAGACGTCAAGCAGAAACCATGCTACAGGGCCCACCAAGAACACCGAGGTCAGAGTGAAATTTATTGTTCTGCTTCCTGTTACAATACGGTACAAGGTACATACAGTATAAAACGAGAACAGCCACAAAGCAAAGGGGATAGAGAAACACAATCCTTCCACTTCATCCCAGCTAAAACTACCGGCCCTCCCCCTCCCTCCCCTCCAAAAATATTAAAAAGTAAACTGTTTCTTTAGGAGCAGTGGGAATTGGGGGTTTTTTTTTTTGAGGGCACTGCCAATATCTCAAGAAAACTGCTGAAACTAAAGTAACAAAGGAAAACCGTGAAGGTGGGAGTGACATGATCCATGCAAGATGCTCATGACACCTTGGTTCGCTTCTCCTCAGAGCAAAGAGCCTGTAAAGAAAGGAAAAGTTGGTTACACCAAGTGAAACAGCACTTAATGTGGTTAGAGTTAAGACACAGCGCGCAAAGTCTGAGCTAGACAGGACTAGGCACACAATGAAGCTGCTCTTTGACTGAGAACAATCTTCCCGTGGAGAAGGAACTGACAGGCAACAACCCTTTTAATTTTGGATGCTGACGGCTGCGGATTGATACAGGCGCAGCTGACACCTACTGCGCAAGGCTCCATCTCAGAGAACCTTGTCTGGGAGAACCCTCCAACAGTGCCAACGTGCAGCCTCAACTCTCAAAACAACCTGAAACGCATCAAGGCTGTCAACGTGCAGGAAGCCTGCTCACTCACCTCAAAGGCACATTTCATTTAACTCATATATACTTGGTGCGGTTGAGGGCTCTCTCAGCAAGGTGACCACTTTCATCTGTTATCTTCTCCCAATCTGTTTGTCCAACAACAAAACCAATGGCCCTTTTCCTGTCTGCATCCTTTTTTTCTTCTAGATCTGCCCACCGCACCTACGGAGAACACACTGTCAGTAGAACAATCCCAAGACAAACCTAGGCTTTCCACTGCAGAAAGTGTAACAAGAACGATCGCTCGCACTCATTTCCATTCCAATACCAAAGCATTCATTTGTTTTCCAATGGGTAAAGATGAAAACCACATCAGTTACTTTATTTTTAATCGAACATCCCGGGCGGTCCAGGGTGCAGAAGAAAGGTTAGCCTTTTCCATTTCAATACTCTCATTCTGGAAGTGTGATTACTACAATTATTCCTCTGTTCAAAGAAATGCTTTAGGTACAAAGAATTACTGAAGATTCACGTGTCTTCCTTTTCTGTGCAATGGGTCTTTCACTTCTGCGATGGAAACATCTAGGAGACAACTATGCAGCTACAGAAAGACAGTGTTAAAGAGCAGCTCAGCAAGGAATGAGTGAATGAGGGGCCACTTTTCTTCTCTGTCTTCTGGGATACACTTCCATTTAAAACACTCCACTACCTCTTCACGGTAAATAATTTCTTCAAGAGTTTGTCATCTCCCATCTTTACAGCTGCAGTCATCTCCTCTGCAGCTCTTCGCGGTCGTGCAGATCAGCTGCATTCGTTCTTTTCAAACATACGCAGTCACTCCAGTCACAACTCTGGAGACCAAAAGGAGGGAGTGCAACAAGGAGGAGGGAGTGAGGGAGGTGATGATGAAGGGCTACAGTCCATAAACTCAGCTGGAACACACCATTGCCGGGACAAGAGAAAACTGTGAGCGATGGAGCTCTTCCTTGTCATCCTAACTGGTTAGTCCCACTCAGGCTGGTTTGTTATCTGGGGACACGGACTTAGCACATTCTAACTGGACTTCACCAGACATTCCTGCTGATAAGCAATGTCTGTTTTCTTCTAGCATCATATCTTCTGCCAATGCCTGAGCATGTCCATTTCTCTTACGCACACGTTTTCTATTTGACACTACAGAAGAAAACAAAGCCCAAACAGCGACAGTTAAATCAAGTCACTTTTAGTGGCAAACGCCAGTACTATTTTGGAGATTAAAAAAGCCCACACCCCAAAGCCCAAATCAAACCTAACAGGATTACCTCTTCCTATTACCTCTTGTTCACCTTCCTCCAAGATGTTTTTCCTTTTGTTTCACAACAGAGTTTGAACAGGACTGCTGTGTAAGGGGGTCGGACTAGATGATCTTTCGAGGTCCCTTCCAATCCGTAGTGATTCTATGACGGTATCACAGTCATGATAAGGTTGGAAAAGACCTTAAAGATCATCCAGTCCAACCTAAATCCAAATAAACCACCTGTTCAGAAAAGAACTACACGTGATGAAGTGGTTGAAGCCAACTTCTTACACACCATCTCACAAGCTGGAGGGAACACCTACGAGGCTTGATTGATGTAAGACTGACAGAGCTGATGCTTTCCTCAGCTGAGTAAGAACAGTGAACTGTTTTCTCTACTTACTACAAAACCTAAATAAGAATAGCTTAACAAAAATCATCATGCTGTCCTGGAATCTGCACTGTATATCACACTACCTCACCCCAAAGCACAGAGCAGAAGCAAAAGCATCTACAGGCTGCACTGAAATGAATTCCATAATCTCTCTGCAGGAAGAAATGGAACCCAACTCCACCTCTCCATCTCAAAAGCCAAGCCACAACTCCTCCTCTTTGGAACCGATGTGATTACCTGCCAAGTATCTAACAGAGCAGCAAAATGAAAAGTGAGTCAGGGAGACCGCCGTGTTTCATACACACGGACTCTTTCACAGAGACTGTTCAATGGCTACATACAGAACATAAATCATTTGAAAACTTATTACCCTTTTCTTTCCAGGCTCAGAAGCGCGTGTATCATAGTCATCTGGAAGCTGTAGATAATCTTCCATTCTGCTGGCAATTGCTTCCCAGTCACGCTTTCTTTTAGTGCCAGTCCGCAAACCATCCAGCTTGTCTGAGAACAAACACAGAGCCTCAGGGTTAAGAGACATTTTTTTCCTTTTGTCCACACAAACAAGATGAGAGTGGAAAACTTTTGAAAAGAATGAGCAACAGAACTTGTACATCCAGCTGGTCTCGACAGGTGGAATGAGGAGAGTTGAAATAAACTGGAGAAGACTCAACACCGTTTGCAAGATTTATTGGTCTTTCACGTGAACTGTGTGCCAATAACAGTCTAGTTATCGTATGAGGGAGAGAAGCTGGGTCTTCTGGAGGTTCACACTGTGTGGAGTCTGTCCTTATCGGTACAATAGAGGCATCAGTAGCTGGGAACCACAGATGGACCTTTCTGTACTTGAACACAACACTAAGGCTGCAGCTTTCTCCCCAGATACTGAGTCAGACACGGCACACACGCAGCATCAGGGAGCAAGCGACGATAACGAAACGTAACGCACCAAAGACGAGGTTTTGAGGTACAAAACTCCTTGTAAGCCCTGATCCCTTCCCCCAGCCCTTCCTTTTTCCTCTTGTCACAAGGAAAGCATACTCAAAAAATCCTCCAGGAAGGGAAAAATCATCTCGGCATCTTTGCTTTAAGGTGTGAGAGGTCAGTCATGAATATCTGAGCAGTATGTTTGCTCAACAGTCACCATCTTCTCCTTGTTTTTTATCGAACCAGTAAGGCATGAGGAGAAACCATTACATTCCTCAGTTCTACCATTTTGATCCTCTTTGGACACTTGAAACTTCCAGTGGGGGGAAAAAACCCAACAGCTTCTTGAAATGATGCAGCAAACTGCTTTTGGAAAGGGAACGAAGTCTTGACCGTAAGATTATGAACGAAGCATGGACATGGAAACCAGCTGTAGAAGTCAAAGGGAAGCCTAGTCCTCCTGTCGCTGCGTGCTACAGGTTTATACGCCAACCACGAGGACGCGCAGGAGGAACGCTAAGCATGGCAGTTGCGTTCATAGGATCATAGGATGTTAGGGGTTGGAAGGGACCCAAGAGATCATCGAGTCCAACCCCCCTGCCGGAGCAGGACCATTTCCAGTGATACCACTAACACTGTTTCAGAAGTCACCGATGTCCTTCAGTTCACTCACAAAATAAACCAGATACAAGGCAACGTACTTTCTGGACAGCAGCAGATGTTCAGAAATGTGTGTTTATAGAAGCTCAGTTCACAGATGAGGTTTTTTGGCTTAATGAGGAAGAAAAAAGAGCAACAACGGAGATAATGGGAGGCAACAGTGAAGCAGACATGTTAGTAGAATTTAAATGCTGCAAACTAACCAAGTAATTTCTCCCTCATACAACTCTGAGTGAGCTGGTAAGGATCCCAGCTTCACCCTGTTTCCATTTCTTCTAAGGAAGCATTTTAATCCCCCTCTGGCCTTGAGAAACCCCGATGCTTAAGAAAATGGTGTGGAATATTGGATATTGGTATCCACTAGGTGATACCCTGCTGAGCGATTCAGTTCAGGCTTTTCTTTCACTTTGTGTTACATCTCTGCCCAGTTTGAAGCTCAGCCTCCACTGAAAGATGAGAAGACAAAATTGGTTTCTCCAAAATGGATTTATTCAAAATTCCTGTGTCACTCCAGCACTATTCCTCGGTCACTCTCAGATCAATTGGTGTTGATCAACTGTAGCATAAGGTTTTCCATGAAAAAATAACATTGAAAAGGAAAGCCACAAACACACTGGGGAAACTTTTAGGAACGTGAGGAACTGAAAATTCAGGACCTCTCTGTTGGGAAGCACCGGTACATGGACACGCTCCTGCTGGGAGGCAACACGTTACGATGCAAGTTCATGTTCTTATCAACACTGAAGAACGAGGTCAGTTTCCCCCTCCCTGCTGCGCACAGACCAACTGAAAACATCACCAACAGCAATCAACGGAAGAGCTAGAAGCGCTCTTGAGTATGAGGTTCCACTCTGTTCCTTTCAGTTACTGTTCTACAGACTTTGTTTTAAAATGTGATGTCCTCTGTTGGCAATCAGATTGTCTTTCCGGAGGGATCTGCTTCCAGCCATGCTATCATGGTTCAAGCTCTGCGTGCCCAAGCCTATCTCCCCAAAGCTTTACTTCAGGATACTCTGAAAATGAGAGAAGGTACCTGTTTGTAAAGGCAGTGCCTGGCAGTATTTATGGCAGGTGATTATTTAGTGTGAAACTATCAAACACCATTTGACCAGATCCACTTTAAAAACAACAAAGTAGTGGTGTTTGCTGCAATCCCACAGACACTACATGCTTACCTGTAGAGCTTTAATTAAAAAGCACCTGCTAATAACGGACTTAATTAGCTCCTTCAAAAAGTAAATCAGCTAAATTTTTGCCATTCTTCTACAAAAGCCACAAAGTGTTATTTATGTTCTAGAGCAAAGTTTATGCTGGTATCAAAACACGTTTGATTTGCAGGAATATTCTTTTCTTATGAATGGTTATAAATTTGTAAGGGTCAGTGTCAAGAGGATGGTGCCAGGCTCTGCTCAGTGATGTCCAGTGACAGGACAAGGGGCTGGAACAGAGCAGATCCCACATAAACAGAAGGAAAAACTTCTGTCACCATGAGGGTGACAAGAGTCCTGGCACAGGCTACCCAGAGACGCTGTGCAGTCTCCTCTTTTGGAGGCTTTCAAAGCGCACTTAGATGCAGCCCTGTGTGACCTGTCCTAAGGGGATTCTGCTCTGGCAGGGGGCTTGGACATGATGATCTCAGGAGGTTCCTTCCAACCTCTAACTTTCTGGGAAAACCTGAGCTATGCCAGAGCTCAAATTCTCCTCCTTCAACAGTTTGTAGAGCTCACCACTAAGTCACACTGGAGAGTACTCCGCTAAATACTTCAGACAGAGTCAAGTTTTCCAAGTGTGAGTCCATTTCTGGATCATCACCTACAAGAAGGTGTGTGCACCCTGCACCAAGACAAAGCAGCAATCAGACCTGAGAATAACAACGTGTCTGTGCACCCACAGCTCGTCAAGGAGTTCTGTAAGCGCACACAGAAGGCGGCATCGCCCTTGCCAACGTACACGCGGACTGAAGCAAGAGCTCTGCAGCGTACCCACGGTGATTGTCACAAGTTAGTGCTGCATCTACAGAACTCACACTTCTCAGACCTCTTCTGAGGGATTACTACAATCAGCTATTGTGCTTTCCTGCAACATCTACTCAGAAAAATAAAGGAAAAGAAGGTAAAATCATTATTTACAGTGTTGGGTTTGGGTGTTGCTCTTAAACCACTGCTGCAAATGTGCCCTCTGGCCCTTTAACGCAACAAATAGGCCCAGGCAGCTTCCAGGAAAGAACTCAACCAACGCAGACCACAATTTACATGCCCCTCAGGAAATCATTTTGTTGTCACCTACAACAGATCTTACTGTGAATTAAACAGCTACTACTCACAGGCTGCAAGTGCTTGTAATTCACACCTCAGGCTCCAAGTCGCCTGTCCTTACAGAGCAGTTTGTCAGAAGAAACAGCACTTGTTACACCGGAACGCCTGGCTGTTTTTAAGATGTGTAGCTTGTCAGAATTCACTCTTAATCTAGAATTCTATGCATTTATCAAAAGAAAATCTAGTGGAGAGTTGCAGAAGGAAAGCCACGAACACAGATGTCATAGAAAGATCCCCTCAGCACCCGCATCTGTGTCCTGCGGCATGCTAACACCCAGTTTGTTAACGAAGTTTGATTGTTAAGGGGTTACTGCAAAACCCTCATGTTTCATGTTATGGAGTTTTCACACGACAAGAAATGCAACATGGTCCTTTGTTGCTTTTTGTTTAGCAGGTCCTGAGAGATCAAGGTGATTTGGATTACTGGAAAGTAGTGACGCACAGGGTGGTGTAAGTGCAGAGGCAAACCCCAAAGCATGAAGACATGGTGCATCCCAGTCAGGTCTCTGTTACTTCCCAAGGACGTGTCAGGAAATAGTAGCTTGATATGCAGACTGCCTTGCCAGAGAACTTAGAACCTTTACAAACTAAATCATAATGGCTAGAAGCCGCTCTTGGTGTGCACGCCTCCTGCCACCATAACTGTGGAGCGCTTGTTTCAGGCTGAAGGTTGCTTTTTGCTTGGAATCCTAACAGTAGTACTTACATCTAACACAACCAGCATCACAAAAAGTGCAGCAAAAACAGTGCCCTTGTGCTCCTGGGAAAGTCCATTTTGCATCCTACTACAATGAACTCTAGTACTCCCCTGGAACTGAAGAGCACAGCAGACTTTCAATACCTAAGTTGTTGAACGGATACACCAAGGTCTACTCATTCAGAAGCAACTTTAAAGCACGACACTTTGTCCTCACACAGGTCAGGTTTGAAGAATGAGAAACATCTTCATTACAGTGAGTGACTAGGCAGGTCTCCAGGAAGGTAAGAACTTAACTACCATCGTTCAGGCTTGGAAAAAAGCTATGCAGCATGAAGGACAATGCAGTGCAATGTGAGTCTGATTCTTTACTTTTTATCACGTGGAAGAGATGAATAAAGGTTAGAAATACTGCTTTTAAAAAATGTCAAGTCAAAGTACTTTCCTGGATCACATGGATGAAAAATTAATGATTACAAAAACCAGTTATAGTCTGAAAGCTGTCACTCCCTTGCCTCTGGCAGAAAATCAATTCCCTTTCTGCTTTTGCAGGTTCAGGCATGTACAGGAGATCAATACACTTACTTGTCTTTGGAAAGGAGGCACATTGAAAATGAAAAGTCAGAGTTTGCAAACATCACCAGATACCAACTATAAGAAACAGGAAAAAATCAATACCCACCTAGCTTTGCCTCAGAAGTGTCCATCTCCCATTTGCTTTTCGGAATGTAACCCTAAATCATATACAGAGAGAAGCTCGGAGGATTAGAGAGACACACACATATCACTTTTGAACTGGAAACAGCATTATAACGAGAGCTTAAGGTACTGCGTTCCTAAAGGCACAATCTGTATTATCAGGTGAAGGAAACAAATCACTCAGGACTTCAGAACTTGTGCATCCACTTCACACTCAGGGATTTTAGCAGCTCTTGCAAATCATTCCAAGAGCGCTGCCCTCTGCAAACAGAGTTCTGGAGTGAGTCAAACGAACAGCAATGGCGCTGCATGCGTATTTACTACGTGTCGTCATCCTAGGCACCCAATTTATCACAACACAACTTATCAGGCATGAAAAAAATCACAAAGTTTGGCAAACACACATGTAGAAGTTACCACAGTTGTAAGTCTTTCAGAATATATTCCCAGATTTGCTAGATACACAAGTGTCAGTTAACAATCCCATCAGAGAGGCATGCCAAGTTCTTGTGTGTGTGGTTAGTCAAAATTCTGACTAAACAACCCCTACCAGTTGTTTCTTTGTTGTTTAAATTAGATTATCTACTGAATTGCTAAAATCTAAAGATTATTTTTAATTTTAAAATAACACCCTTAGCTCAGTGATACTTTCAAACCACTCTTCCCCTACAAATAATGTCATCATACGTGTAATGTAAAGTGTCAGACATGTTATCCCTTGCAAATGAACACGATGTTGAGTTTGGCAAAATGTACTTATTTTAGATACCTTCTTGTTAGCTTTCCATTTTATACTCTTGTATCCTTACTAATCGATGAGCTGTTTGGATTTGGCATAAAACTAATTCTGTTTCTCTGCAGTCACCTAAAACCTCAGCGCAGTGAAAGGGATCACACCTCTTAGAACGTCATCACTTTTAACAGAGAGAGAGATAAGAACTACTCTAGCAAACTTCAACAAGAAGACCAGTTTCATTACACTAACTTCTTTCCTGCTGTTTTACCACTGTGGTAGTAAAATATGTATTTGTTGATGCAAAGGGTTATCAAACCAGCGTCCTACTCCAGTGAGCTGCACTGCTCTCGACTCTGTTCAGCAGTCAAAATCCTTGTCTCTATCAAGCACGTATCAGCGAATTGAGATTGTAGCATCTCGGTGTTTTATTGATTTTAACAAAGTCAGTGATGAATACAAACTAAGATGGTTTGTGCTGCAGTATTGCCTTGTAACAAAGAAGTAAGCCTCATGTGTATTTCTTCTTTTAAACCAAGTTGCCCAGAAGGTTTACACCACAGCTAGAAGCCGGTATGGAACAAAGTGATGTGCCACACACCGGTGAGAACACTAAGTTCAATGCATCAGTACTTCATACTGTCGAGCACAGAGAAACAAGAATGGCCTGAGTGCTACAAACAGCCCTGGGGGACTTGTTAATAGCAACCAAAAAGTGACTTTGTGCGCAGTGGCCTACTGTGTGCTGAACCTGTGTAACATCTTGGTCCTCAAACAGGACAAGAAAAGGCTCTGCATTCATCCTTTGGCACAATACGGCTGGGTATGCTAAGGGTATCTGCCAGGACCTTCACACCTCTCTTTTCCACAGGATTAAAGGCAGCAACATGAATTGAAGAACCCTTACCGACTGCTCTCATGAAGACAACAGATACAAACGCAACGGACTGTCCCACCTTTCTGTCTGACGTACCTCCGAGCTTAGCTGTGTCACTGAACAGCAGAGATTACGCACAGCAGAGAAATCTTTACTGCTTCCCACCTCTTGTGAAGCTGAATAGAAAGCACTCTTGCGTGTAGATACATTTAATTTTACAAGGCTTTGCATTCTTTTCACCACCAAGCTTTCTCCTTGTTTCATAAAGGTCTATGTGCTGTACGTTAGGACACTCCCCAGAGCACACAAACACGCACACACACACGCTCTCACACGTTTATGCAGAGATGTCTCAGAAGCTAAAGATGACTTTCTCCTCTAGATACAGCTTATTTCCAAGATACACCACTAGTAGCCATAGTCTTACAAACATGGATGCAGCTTTCAAACCTTCTAACCACATTTTGTGCACTGTTCCAAAGAATAACTTAGTCAGGAGAATGAGTCGTGTTACAAAAACCAGGTGCTTATTAAAATCCACTCTTCTTAAGTTGGTTTGTTTTTTTCATTGTGTATTTCAAGTGATTTCTATGCTGCCCCTCCTGAAGAACAGTAAACTTCCAGCAACAAAAAGGACTTGGATTGACTCAGGCATTTTTGGTTACTGCCTGTTTAGTGGAGTATAACTGCTTGGTTGTGGGAACCAGTGTTTGACACATTCAACTCATCAAGCGTGGACCAGTTGCTGCTCCAACACAAACCAAGGAGTTATGTTAGAGCCTTCTGTACCCTGGTAAACACAAACCTACAACCCAGAGCTCTCAGAACACTTTGCTAACCTTCATTTATTCAAGAGACCTAACCTTTTATCCTGGAAATACCTACTGACAAAGTCAGTGAGCCTTGGCAGAGAAACCATTCTTCTTCACAACTGTTGTCACTCTGACACTGGGACAGTCGAGAAGAGGGTTTTTTTAGACACGTGAAAGGAAATAAACTAGATTCATCTTTGCACATTCTTCTCATCCCTCCACCTGATGCAACTCTTTGATAATCTGAAAGACAGCACTGTGTACTGCAGTTTGTAGAAGCCTGTAAAAGCATGCTGCCATACTCCACCGAAAATGCTCTTTGTGGCGCACACTCACAGATTCCTACATCAGTCAGGAATAATGAGGTTTAACATTAAAGTTCTCCTAGAAATGTTTAAGGAACAAACTACCAGAAGAGTGTGTATTAAGGTCATACTATTAACCACAGCAGTGGGTTGGCATTCGTAAGACTGAGGTTCTCCCTCAGATACACTAACAAATATTTTGTTAGAGATGGCTGATGTGTCTCCTACCAGTTCACTTTCTTCCTCCTCTGCTGCATCCTTCTTGGCTTCCTCTTTCTGGTCTTCAATATTTGCATCAAAATCCTCCATCTCTACCTGTTGCAAAGCACAAGCACAGATTTACAAGGCATTACTTACCTTGTAAGTACTCTCTTTTTTAGCAGAGTAAGTAGGAGATTCACAGTTCAAACAGAAGAGAAAAGAAAGGCTTCATCATGGAAAGTATGATGATGCAGTGTGTGTCAACACCGTCTCCCCACTTTGTCTTCCCTCAGAAGCAGTTAGAGTGGCAAACTGTAGAGAAGAAGCAACTACCAGGAAGGTAGTTCTCTTGCTCATCCCAACAGCTCCCTAATCCCTACACCATGGCCTCAAATGCTACCTAGTTTTTAAACACCTCCAGGGATGGGGACTCCACCACCTCCCTGAGCAGCCTGTGCCAGTGCCCAACCACTCTCTCAGTAAAGAACTTCCTAAGGCCCAACCTAAACCTCCCCTGATGCAACTTGAGGCCATTTCCCCTCATCCTATCATCAGTGATTTGGGAGAAGAGACCAGCACCAGCCTCACTACAACCTCCTTTCAGGTAGCTGTAGAGAGCAGCAAGTTCTCCTCTCAGCCTCCTCTTCTTTAGACTAAATAACCCCAGTTCCCTCAGCCACTCCTCAGAGGGCCCATTTGCCAGAGCTCTCACCAGCCTTTCTGCCCTTCTCTACATCCACTCTACGTCCTTCCGGACTCCTCAATGTCCTTCTTACAAAACCAGACCCAGTACTCAAGCTGTGGTCTCACGAGCACAGAGTACAGGGGCAGAATCAGCTCCCTGCTCCTGCTGGTTACCCCGTTCCTGATCTAGGCACACCCTTTCCAATACAGGAGTCATTTGTTACTTTAACAAGCACACAGATTCTCACCTCTTCGATAGCAGCATCCTGCAGTAAAGAGCGGATGTCCAGGCGCATCATGTGCCGTGGTGCTGCCTCCCAGTGATCAGACATCTGAAGAAAAAGCAAGCATTATGTAGTCTTCCAACAACAGCCTTGACAACACCCCCAAACCCATCACTAATCCTGTGAGTTCAGATGTATAGTCACCCTGCTGATCTCCTTGAGCTTGCGTCCGTGAATATTCCTCTTGGAACACGTCTGGTTGTCAGCACTCATTTCAGCCAAATACACCTAGAAAGACAACATGGAAGAATGTAAATCAATTTTCAGAGCTCTTCCTAGCTGGTGATACGCTCTGAAGTTGCACATTCTAAGAAAGGTGGGTTTGTAACAGGCTTTTCATTGATGTGGGAAGAGTTTTTTCTCAGATGTGGGAAGGGCTTTGCGTTCAGAAGTTTAGAAATAACGCCGTACAGGTGCCACTAAGGTCAAACAATTCTCAGGTTGCGTTACCTCAAAACCTTTGGTTTTTGCAGCACTCCAAAACTGTTCAAAATGTCGCACTCTGTCATTGATGGCATCGAGGATAATGAAGGGGAAGAAGCCATCATCCAAGGTCTTTTTGAAAGTTTTAAACATACTGGTACGATAGGTCTCTTCCATATCAGCTTCATATTCATACTCCATCACCTTTATCAAGGAGAAAAGCATTTAAGAGGACATCTAAGTGGCATGATCTAGATGTTAGATGTTAGGACTACTGGGATTCTTTGGATTTAGGTTGGATTGGATGACCTTTAGGGTCTTTTCCAACCTTATCATTACTGTGATACTGTGATATTCAGCAGCTCAGTGTCATAATCACAAAGTACACTGGTATGAGAGAAACATCTTCATGTCAGCTTTTAAGAACTTTCCTACTCTGCCCTCAAATTACAGACTGTTTTGAAAAACAGCCCACAAAACACTCTTCCAAAGCCAGAGTGAAACTTTGAATACCACTGCATCGCTCCATAATGTTTCGTTTCTCTTTCAACATAAGCAACTCAATTCAAAGTACCTTCTTTTTCACTTTTTTCCCCGTATCTGGGTCTCTCTCTTCTTTTTCCACTTCAGTGATAAAATAGTCATCCAAGCTGAGCACTCTGGGTGCAGGTCCTCCACACTCCACTTCCTTATCCTGTGAATAAAGCAAAAACTCAACGTATCCTCTTGCTGTGCCAATACCACGTGTAGGATCTTCAAAATGCTTCTGGCCAGCAGCAGTGAGAAGAAAGCAGGATACCTCATGGTGAGGATTCACATGACATACAAAGACACAGAAAATGAAATAACAGATGGCTGAAATTTCAGACAGGGAGAAAGAAAACAGCAGAGGAGGCACATGTGAAGGACAAGCAGCAGCACACAGCTTACATACCCTGATGAGTTTTGCTACGTGGGTCTTTCCACTGCCAGGCAGCCCTCTCATGATGATTACAATCTGAAACAGAGATAACATCAGAAGATAGGATGCTGCTCTGCATCTAAGAGGATTGTTTTTGCAAAAGTTTTCTCCTAGAAAAGCCTGTGCTCTTCACTCCTTTTGAGGAGCAGGAAGAGCGCACAGAGCATATGACATCAGTCGTCGCAGCAGCGTATATGGCCTATCATCTTAGAGATCTGGTTCATATATAATTAACTGAATCTAACTTGTTTAAATATTTTATAGCCTGAATCTTGCTCTCTATCTTATATGGTGCACTGCCACATCTCTGACTGTCTGTACAGGCCAAGTGAAGATCTCAGCAGTCTAACACACATTAACGTTACCCCCTAATAGGAATTTTATCTTGGCATTCCCGGAAAGTTTACGTCTCCTGTGGATGATGAGCTATGCTACAACACTCCAGGCATATGCAACACAGCCAAGAGCATCTCCTGAGCTTCTGCAAACATAGCTTTGCTCCTAACTGATTACCCTCACGAGCTTTTTCTCTAAACACAGACTTTGTAGACACTTCAGAGGGCATACTCACCCTCTCTGGCCTGCTATCCCGTCCTGGTGGCTTCAAAATATCATCTACATTTTTAGATTCTGGCTTTCTTTCCACTCGTAGAGCAGGTGGTGGCTGACGTGGGGGTATTGATGGAGCAGAAACAGAAATTCTTTCCTCAGGGTAATTTCTACGGTCACCTTCAAATTCCAGTGTTTGGACAGAAGAATGTTCTTAGTTCATTAAAATAAAAAAAAATGTTCATACCCAGATGAGTTGATTTGAACAGACCTTGAATGTTTCAGGAAAAATTCTGAATATATCAGGAAAAATTCAAAGAATCATAGAACTGCTTAGGTTAGAAAAGACCTTTAAGATCATGGGGTCCAACCACTAACCAAACTTACCACTAAATCATAAAAGCATTAAGATAAAGGGTGAAGATTCTCCCTAGTTCTCCCCTTCTGTAATTAACATTTATAGCAACACTAACAGTCTCTTCTCAGTGGTGCCCAGTGATAGGACAAGAGGCAATTGGTTTAAATTAGAACAATAGAGATTCAATCTGAATGTAAGGAAGAGCTTTTTTATGGTGAGGGTAACACCAGACAGAGCACTGGAACAGGCTGCCCAGGGGGGTTGTGGAGTCTCCCTCACTGGAGATATTCAAGACCCGACTGGACGGGTTCCTGTGTGACTTGGTCTGGGTGATCCTGCTGTTGCAGAGGGATTGGACTGGATGATCTTTCGAGGTCCCTTCCAATCCCTAATGATTCTATGACTTGTATCCAGAATAATTCAGGTTTCTAATCTTAAACATTTCGCAATCAGATTGTTCTCCAGACTGTAATTGTTGCCTTCCTGATCTTATTACCACTAAGGAACAAAACTACTCAACACTGCCCTGAACTGCATATTCTGAACAAAGAAATTCTGCAAATCAACTGCTTATCTCCCACTTCACCTCTGACAGTCCATGTGCTTCGTAATATTCTAGCATGGCTTCAAGANCACTGCCACATCTCTGACTGTCTGTACAGGCCAAGTGAAGATCTCAGCAGTCTAACACACATTAACGTTACTCCCTAATAGGAATTTTATCTTGGCATTCCTGGAAAGTTTACGTCTCCTGTGGATGATGAGCTATGCTACAACACCCCAGGCATATGCAACACAGCCAAGAGCATCTCCTGAGCTTCTGCAAACATAGCTTTGCTCCTAACTGATTACCCTCACGAGCTTTTTCTCTAAACACAGACTTTGTAGACACTTCAGAGGGCATACTCACCCTCTCTGGCCTGCTATCCCGTCCTGGTGGCTTCAAAATATCATCTACATTTTTAGATTCTGGCTTTCTTTCCACTCGTAGAGCAGGTGGTGGCTGACGTGGGGGTATTGATGGAGCAGAAACAGAAATTCTTTCCTCAGGGTAATTTCTACGGTCACCTTCAAATTCCAGTGTTTGGACAGAAGAATGTTCTTAGTTCATTAAAATAAAAAAAAATGTTCATACCCAGATGAGTTGATTTGAACAGACCTTGAATGTTTCAGGAAAAATTCTGAATATATCAGGAAAAATTCAAAGAATCATAGAACTGCTTAGGTTAGAAAAGACCTTTAAGATCATGGGGTCCAACCACTAACCAAACTTACCACTAAATCATAAAAGCATTAAGATAAAGGGTGAAGATTCTCCCTAGTTCTCCCCTTCTGTAATTAACATTTATAGCAACACTAACAGTCTCTTCTCAGTGGTGCCCAGTGATAGGACAAGAGGCAATTGGTTTAAATTAGAACAATAGAGATTCAATCTGAATGTAAGGAAGAGCTTTTTTATGGTGAGGGTAACACCAGACAGAGCACTGGAACAGGCTGCCCAGGGGGGTTGTGGAGTCTCCCTCACTGGAGATATTCAAGACCCGACTGGACGGGTTCCTGTGTGACTTGGTCTGGGTGATCCTGCTGTTGCAGAGGGATTGGACTGGATGATCTTTCGAGGTCCCTTCCAATCCCTAATGATTCTATGACTTGTATCCAGAATAATTCAGGTTTCTAATCTTAAACATTTCGCAATCAGATTGTTCTCCAGACTGTAATTGTTGCCTTCCTGATCTTATTACCACTAAGGAACAAAACTACTCAACACTGCCCTGAACTGCATATTCTGAACAAAGAAATTCTGCAAATCAACTGCTTATCTCCCACTTCACCTCTGACAGTCCATGTGCTTCGTAATATTCTAGCATGGCTTCAAGACTGAGAAACTCTACCTCCAAACATTGAAGGCCCATGATCATACGCCGGATGATCTGACTTCCGTTCGTATGGTGGTCTTTCAAAACCACCCCGCCTGGAGGAGGGATGGTCTTTCTTGTCACGGTGAGACTGAGTCCTTGAAGGTGTAGGAGGAAGAATCCTGCCAAAAGAGTACTTCTGCTTATTTCTAGAATTTTGACTGTGGATTCCAGGAGAAACAGGCAAAACGCAGCCCGGACTGTAATGACTTCAACAGCGTTCCAAAACCACGTACCGGTCATCTCTGGGATGTCGCTCTTTGTCAAATCTCTCTCGTTCATAGTCCACAGGACCACGGTCTCGGTGCAGCTCCCGCTCTCTCTTGAAGTCACGATGATCTGTGTTGGAGCTACCTTGACGCTCAAAGTAAGACTCACGCTCTCTTTCTCTGTTGTAACGACCGGGGTGCTCTGACAGGAGAAACCCATGGAAAACCAAACCACTAGAACACTCTGATGCTTTTAGTACCGTTGAATTAAAAAGGAACATACAAGAGTGCAAGTAAAATATCTAGAAACACATGACATGAGGTCTAGAATGGAGTCTTCTCTAATTGTAAAAGGCAATCACACTGTGCAATCCTACTTACAGCTACACAACTGAACTTTTAAATGGCCAAGTGATCACTGCATTACTCCTCTTGACAATACTAACTGCTAACTCTTATGGGCATCTGAAGAAAAGAAAGTAATTCCACCTTAATCAAGAGCTACTTGCTTTAAAATACTCTTTTGAGTGCCTTACAATGCTTTTCAAGAACTAACCTACTGCATGAAAGCTAGACAAGCACTCCTTACCTTTTTGAAATGTTTGTCTCTCTGGCAGAGGTTCTGGACGCAGGGTTACCCTCTCTCCATATGGAATCTGTTCCACTTTGCTGGTGGTTATATCTGCTTAAAAATAACAAAGGAAAAATAGTTTAGGTCTTAAAATAACCTTAAAATACTATTTCCTCTCATCTGTCATGAAAAGCAAGCAGCCAGCAGCATTGCAAGTGACTGGGATAACATATCAAAACTTCCTTCAATGGATGACATAAACAGAACTGTACATAAATAAACACCACCACGGCTCTGAAACCCTAAAGTGTGTGTGTGTGTTACCAGTTTATCTCAAAAATGTACATAAATAAACACCACCATGGAATATAGCTGCAATTCATGTTAAGGAGCCTTGGAGAGGAAACACTTCTAAATGTCAGTGCACCACTTTGTAATGACACGACTTCCTGTCAGAAACTAAGAATGAGAGAAACCAATTCAATTAAAAACTACTGAATTTTTAATTTGATGAGCTCCATGCTAAAAATCAGAGCCCTTCACTGTTTATGTGTTAAGGCACGTTCAAGGTATATGCCCTTCAGAACTAGGAGTTTCTCTCCTTGGCTGGATAGAAGTGATTTGTATGAGGCAAACACTAGTCACATCCTGTTTTAAGTTACTAAGTCACATTTAAGAACTGTTCCAATCCAAAGGAACTTGTGGCACAGTTAGTTCCACAATCAGCTACAAAGGGATCAAGGGAAAGTATAGAAATCCAACTGTAAGACATCAATGTGACATCACTGCTTATCAGATGCAGCTATGGCCACACAACATTCCGTTCACATCAAATATTAATGACAGCATTGAAGTAAACATTAAACACAAGGCTGGAGGTCACAGACTCCTCAAAACTGCATTGCTTAGCAGGAAACTGCAATGTAGGCAGCCTACAGGTCAGGTGCAGACACCCACAGCCTGATTTATGTGGCACAAGCAGCTCTGTTACAGACCAAGCACACTGTGATACCCACCTCGCCCATGGCCATAATCCACAGTTTGCTGAATTACAGATGCTTTAGGAACTGGTGGAATCACTGGAGGAAGGGACACTGGCACAACTGACGGAACAGAGGTGTGAACCAGAGGTACTTTCACAGGTGAGGAGACTGGAGGAGGCATCATTGACTCGGATTTACACAGCTCGTACTCCGTGTTTGCTCCTTTATCCTCATTTGTGTCCCAGAGTCCGTGGAAAGAATCTTCATCCCAGCGTTCCTGTTCCACAGTAGAAGGTGGTTTCAAAGACTGACCATGACTTGGGATTGTAGTCGGAGTAGGAACAGGAGCATGCAGCCTTGTCAATGGGGTATTTGGTCTTGTCACAGGGGTGGGCTGTCTGAACAACACAGGAGGCTTTATAACAACAGCAGGAGAAGGTTTAATAGCTTGGGCTTCTACTGGTGCCTCTGGAGAGAGCTGAGAAGAGACCTAGATGCAGAAAGCACTTTTAATGTAGACCTGCAAACTAACCTTCTCTCATCCTCTGCAAGTCAGAAAGCACAAAGGCAATCTGTAACCAGATTTTCTAGTACTTCCATCAAGGGGTTACAGGCAGGAAGACAGGATTTCAAGAGCTGGTGGGCTACATTCATTTGGTGTTCATTCACCACGCGAATGCTTAAATGCTGTTTTTCTCCTTCAAAACAACCTTAGCAATTTACTCTCTAGCAGGCCTCTCAGCTCAAGTTTTAGTCCCCAAGACTCCTGCTGTCTGTGAGGAGGCTGAAAAAGTCTGAAAACAGACACCAGGCCACTGAGACCCTTTTCAGTAACTTGCAGGATGGTTGTAGAAACAGGGATGAAATTTGTGGTAACAGTTCAAGGTTCCAGCAGAAATGTGAAGGCAGGAATCCCAAGAAAGAAAAGAATCGTTCGAATACCCCTGGGCAGACTGGTGAGGTGAATAATAAAGTTGAGTAAAGTCACTTCCTAAAGGGATCAGCATACCATACCTGCACTTCTTGGCAGCAAATCTGTTCTGTTATTTTACAGACACTGTAAATAAGGAAGAGGTCACCTAGGCAGAGAGAAAACTTGCAGTGCCCCCCTGACTGCAAAACTCTTCTCTGGAGAGAGGGATGAACAAAATGTGGTCTGGCTAAATCTCAGATCCAGAGGTCATCACATGTGTCGGGGCCGGTAACTTTGGGTTTAAGAGGTGACAAAGAGTACAGACTGTGCAGTGATTCAGGTATCTCTACCAAAATGCATTTAAAACAATGGTTTAGTCATTCTAGGAAGGATTTATAAACTCAGTTGCAGTAGTTCAGCTGGTTATAAAAAGTAAACCTGTAAGGAGTTAAGAAGAGCTCCTAGAACCAACCAGGAGATTAAGCAGCAAGAAGAGTAACTTGCATCACACCAGGAGATGGAGGGATGGAGGGACACTAACGTGAGCTTCCATGCACTTAAAGGTACTCCCAGAGGGGGGTAAGAATTCCCAGTAAAGACAGTAAACAGAAAGGTAATGCCCACTTTGCACTGAGACACCTCAGTTTCTGAGGGACCTGTCCTTGAATGCCTCTAACTTCAAAAAGGAGAGAGCTCTTAGTGTGGGAAAAGCAGAGCAAGATGTCCAAATTAATGCAAGGAGAAGGAGGGTCTTCTCACAAGCTCTATGGCTCTGTTTTGGAAGAGTTCATCCCTTCTTGCACATCATCTCGCAGCAATCTAGGCTGTCAAATCTCAGGTGCTACTAGCCCAACAGGTCATGCTCAAAAAACAAGGTGGACTGAATGATTAGAAAAGGCTTTTGGAAACCTAAGGAAATGAAGACTGATGAGGTTGTAAGGGCTGCTGGGGAGGCACTCCACAGAGAAGTGTGACCATCAGAATGTAAACTTGCTCTGACACATCCATAAACAGTACTTACTACCAGTGTGGCCGTAACTTAACGCAAGATGAGTTTACCTGAAAGGCACCTGGCCTTGTACTTGTGTTCTGCGGTCTCAGAGAGTCCTGTGTGGAAATGTCAGGTTTAAACTCTTTCAACTTCTGCAGCTGTTCTTTTTGCTCTCTGTGCATGAATCACAAGAAAGAGTTATCAGCCTGTAGCTTCAATGAAAAAAAAAACCCAAAGAAACCAACACTCACAGTGGAAACAGTTACAGGGCAATGTCCAAAACAAGGAAACAGCAGGAGTCACAGCTCCTCTGTGGTTGGAAGAGACCTTTAAGATCATCAAGCCCAAAATTTGACCCAGCACTGCCAGGTCACCACTAAACCGTGGCTGTAAGCACCAGGTCCACACGTTGTTCAGATATCTCTAGGAATGGGAACTCTGGAACTGCCCTGGGCAGCCTGTCCCAATGCTTTACAGTCCTTCCAGTGAAGAAATTCTTCGTAACATCCAGCCTAAACCTCCTCTGGTGCAATGTGCAGACAATTCCTCCAGTCAAATTTATTAACACAGTACAGAGAGACTCCCTTCTATTATAATGAGCTACTGAGAGCAAGTTTACCACCACAAGTGGTGTTTCCAGTGCAGGATCTATTCACTGTTTTTTACTTTCACGGTCAGAGCAGTGATTCCAAAATCCCTGTTGCACGCCCAAATAATCATGGGGATGTTTAGAGTCTTAGGTGCACCCTTGCTCCACCACAGATTTTCCTATAGACATGCACTTATGCCTTTGTGCTTGACCAGAACCAGTCCCCATCCCTGGAGGTGTTGAAGGACAGCCTGGTTGAAGGACAGCCTGGCTGTGGTGCACTGGTCTGCCCACTGTGGTGGTTTTAGTTCACGGGCTGGATGAGCTCAGAGGGCTTTTCCAGCTTCAGTAATTCTGTGATTACAAAGGAGGGACCACTTTGTAAGGAAAAAAACTCTCACACATGATTTGATTAACAGACTAAGTATATCCCAATGAAGGACCACAGATCTCTTCCCAGAAAGTAACAAACAGAGCATGACATAACTATGCAGAAAGGGACAACTGAGTATTTAAGGAACAAAGGTCCATCTGCAAAAGCTCTGATGGAAGTATTCCAAAGACCTTGCTCCAAGTGAACTCCTACTGTCTTGCTGTGGGGAAAAGAGGTGAAGCTGTTACTGTATAAACCAAGGAAAGAGGAAAGGAGCACCGTCTCCAGAGGACGCGATTCCCACCCAAAGAGATAGAATCATGAAACTCACCGAAGCATTTTGAGCTCCTGGGCAGCCTTCAGAATTATTTCATGCTGTCTTTGGCTAAGGACCATCACTCCTCCCAAGGACTGGTCAGAGTCCAGGTTTGACTCTGTACCCAGCATATCAGAGGAATGTGAAGGTGGAAGATGGGATGAATCTGAATGGTCATCCAAAGACCGCAGTCTGTCTCCGTCCTCTGGATACCACCTATCTGACCTCTCCCAGTCAGTTCTTTCAGGAAGGTAGTCTTGCTTCTCCCGCCATGTGGTGTATCTCTCTGGATACTCTCGAATTCTCAGCTCCCCCCTGTCTTGATGGTCTCTGTCATAATGATCCCTGTTCCTGTCCTCTCTCCACCTGTCTTCACGATATCTGTCCAGAGGTGGTAGAGGGGGTAGTGGTGGTAGAGGGGGGATATCCAGGTCACGATTCCCCATTTCCCTGTCATCCACAGGTCTCATGTCCCAGTCTCTGTCCCATTCTCTGTCTAAATCTTGATCATACATATCTGAGGATCTTCCAGTCCTATCCAGATCTCGCTCTAGTTCCCTCTCTCTTGGCCTTCTCCAGTCATCCCAACATGAATCTCGTCTGTCATGATCAGATGATAAAGGTGGTAGTGGTGATAGGGGAGATAACGGAGGCAATGAATGGTGGGATTGCAATCTATCATCTCTGTCATACACATCTACGGAATCATCCTGATAATCAGAGCTGTGATCTCTCCAGTATCGGTCTCTTTCCCAGTCATCAAGTTGCTCATGCTCCAAAGAAGAGTCATCTTGACCCTCTAAAGGAAACTCCTCCTGCATTCTATCATCTTCATGACCCCAAGAAGCCCTGACTGTCTCATCTCGATGGTAAGGAGGCAGTTTGTCAGGGTCATCTCCTAGGTGAATGGAGTTATCCATACTGCTTGTTTCAGGTCTTCCCATTTCCCTCTCTCGGCTACCAGGTCTCCTCATGGGACCTCTCTCTCGGCTTTCTGCCCGCCTGACTGGGCCCCTCTCCCAGCTACCGGTCTGCCTGACTGGGCCTCTCTCCCGGCTACCCATTTGCCTGATAGGGGCCCTCTCCCGGCTACCTGCCCGCCACATGGGCTCCCTCTCCCGGCTACCTGCCCGTCGCATGGGCTCCCTCTCCCGGCTACCTACCTGCCTGCCTGGGCCTCTCTCTCGGCTACCTGTCCGTGCACCCAGCTCTCTGTCCCGACTACAGAATACTCTCTCGTGGCTGTCTGAGCGTCCACCCAGCCCCCTCTCTCGACTGCCTGACCGTCCATCGGGCACCCTCTCCCTGCTGCCTGACCGTCTATCTGGTATCCTCTCCCGGCTGCCTGCTCTCCTGAACATGCCCCTGCCGCGGAGGGATGCCTGCCTAGCCTGCCCTCTCCCTCTGTACACGTACCCCCTGCCGTGGCCTTCATCCATCCTGTCCATCCCATGACCACGGCCATCATCCATCCTACCCATTCCCCAACCGCCATCCATCCTTCCCATGCCCCGGCCACCATCCATCCTTCCCATCCCTCTGCCACCATCCATCCTTCCCACTCCCCTACCACGGCCCACTCCCCAGCCATGGCCATCGCCGTGCCCTCTGCTATGGCCCCTTCCTCTGGTTCCTGGTCCCTTGCCTCTGTCTTCATGTACAAACGCCCCCTTCCCTCTGCCTTCTAGTCCAGGTACACCCTGAGTGCTTTCTGAAGCAATCAGCTGCCCATCTGGTGAATCCAACTCCTCATTTCCTGTTCCAGGGGTTACAGCACCACCTGTTCTTGCAACACCTGACTGCAGAGCTACAGGGTTGCTAGAAAGGGGTGTTGATTTCTGGTTCTGAACAGGCGGACTAGGCGCTTTGGGCTCTTCTACTTGCTGGTTAGGATCATGTGAGCTCCACGTCCACTTTTTAGGAGGGTCTGGAACAGCTTCTTTGACTTCAGGTTTGGATGATTCTTGCTCAATGTTTGTCAGGTCCTCACCACTTGGCTCAACGGCACCTGCACTCTGCACGTCAGGAGTCGACTGCGTTCTGCTTACAGTCTGCTGATTGCCAGCTACGTCTGTAAAAGTCTCCTTGTTTTCAGACTGTGAGTCTGCCTGTGACTGCTGCTGCTGTCCCAGATGAGGCCTGGGCCCCCTCCACCGGGGACCGCTAGGTCGGGAACCGTGTCCGTGTGATGTGTTTGTCGATGTATAAAACTGAGCTGCTGGTCCTCGCGGGATAGTCCCCCATCTGCTTGAAAACTGCCCGTCTGTGTTCTGCCGATCGAAACGCGACCTGTACCCTTCAGAGCGCTGGGAGTCAAAACGAGGTCCTCTCTGTCTTGGGCCTTCAAATTTGTCATATCCTCTTCCTCGAGGTCCATCAAACCTGTAGATGACACAATGGCGATTTTATTCCAATCAAATGTCCAACTGAAGTCCTCTAAAAGTGAGTTTCACTCTCATCCCCACACCAAGTCACTTCTATCTGAGTACTGAACCAGTGCAAATCCACAGAGACGTGTTCTTCACTTCGGTATCGTCCACTGGACGCCGGTTTAAAGCCACTTGCACGTGGTGCTACCCTAAAAGGAAATTTGGCTTGAATATCTCCGGTCCGAAACGTGACTGACAGAGGAAGCTGGCAAACTCATCCGAGTGCAGCTTTTCACTTTTTGTTATGGTTTGAAAATTACCAAAACTTTCAGATGTAGAGAGCTGTGCTTTCATCAAGAAAACACATGCATTTAGCTTAAAGACAATTCTCCCAGTGACCTGTCCTGGGAGGGGACACTATAAACGGGCTAACGACCCAGCCCAAGCTTTACCTCAGCATATTGACACAAGGGTCTGTCTTCTCCTTCTCCACTTTGAGGCTGGGGGGACAGGGTGGGACAGGAGGGGATGTGGTGGCCTGCCGTGGCCCCCCCTGCTCTCCCAGAGGTGGGAGGAGGAGCGGCTGGCTCTGACCCTGGGCTCCTTTCTGCCTGGGGGAGGTGGGCCAAGAAGCAGGCCCCAACCCCTGAGCTGGAATGGTGGCCTGAGAAGCAGGACTCAGCCTGGCCCTGGCCCCATCAGCTGGAAGAGTGGACCAAGAAGCAAGAATTTAGTTTTTACACGGGTGTGTAGCAAGAGGACAAGGGGAAAGGGTAGCAGATTTGATAAGGGGAGACTGAGGCTGGACATGAGGAACAAATTCTTTGCTGTGAGGGTGGGGAAATACTGGAACAGGTTGCCTGAGGAAGCTGTGGCTGCCCCATCCCTGGAGGTGTTGAAGGCCAGGTTGGCTGGGGTGCTGAGTAACCTGATCTAGCGAAGATGTCCCTGCCTATGCAGGGGGCTTGGAACTAGATCATCTTTAAGGTCCTTTCCAAGCCTGGCCATTCTGAGATGCTATGCTTTCTAAAATTGTGTTCTATTCCATAGTCTATGACAGCGTGCCATAGAGTAGAGTCACAGAACAGTTTTGGCTGGAAGAGACCTTCAAGAACATCGAGTCCAACCTTTTCCTAGGCCTGTCACCACCACTAAACCCTGTCCCGCAACACAACATCTACCTTTCTCTTCCAACACCTCTAGGAATGGCAACTTAAGCCCCTCTGTAGGAAAGGGAGCTCTAAATCAACGCATCTGCAAGACATGTACTAGCAAATAATGGAAACACTCTGTTCAGCATCCAGCATATCTCCAGGACCAGAAACAATAGATGTAAAAAACACCAGGAGGAAAATAATCTAAAGCTACAAAAAAGTTCACTGACATTGGCTAGCAGTTCATGAATCATCACTCTCAACGTAAAGAGAAGGCAAATAAACACAAAATGCTAGTCGCTAGGAAAAAAGACCATTCTATTTTTTATCTAATGCTGAAGTGAAAGATCTCTATCCTTGCTTTAAAAGCTAAATGCAGAGCACAGAGTATGCATATTAAAACCAAAACCTCCACCAAACAAGCACGTTTTGCACAAGTTCAGGAAGATCTGCCAGTGAGGTACATCTTTCATTCATTAATCTATCACTGCAAGTCCTGGAGCCGAAGACTAGTACTGTATAAATCAACAAAAACACATTTACCTAGGTCCCCTGGGGCTTTCGAAACGTGCTGATCTGGGAGGATCTGGAAGCAATCCACCTGACCTCACTGGCTTCTCTTGCATGGGAAGTGCATGTGTTGAAGATGATGCAGAAGTGGCTTTCAGGTCCCCAAATCCTTGCTCAGCTGAAGCAGTTTGTTTACTAAGATGACCTTGAGACTTGCTGTGGTCTGAAGAGCCAAAGGATGAACTTCCTTGAGAATGGTAATGTAAATAGCCAGTTGAAGTAGCTGTTTTGGCTGGGTAGGTACCAGGGGTGGGAAGGAGAGCTGGCCGTGGCGTCTCAGTAGATTGAGTGCTTTGACTGCTGGATCCTGAGGGGGCAGAATTAGATAACTGAGAAACAGAAGAGAGAGGTGGGGGGACCAGTGGAGGTGTAGTGGAAAGTAAAGCTGGAGGCATAACAGGAACTCCACTTTGAGTGGTTTGAGAATACGGAACAAATGGAGGTGGCAGCGAAACATTTGCAGGATACTGATTCTTCAGATTTTGGAGTGAGCTCACTTTCTCCTCCAGATGGGACTGAGTGACCTTCATCTGCTCATCCCATGCTTTCCATTGTTTCTCATACTCTTGAAGCTGGTCTTTGTGAGGGTAGGTTTGAAGCTGATGCTGCCACTGCTGGTTCATCGATCGATCCCAGTCTTTATGAAGCTGCTGGAACCGTTTTTGCTGTGCCTCATAGTGCTGTAGCTGCATGTCCACCGACATGGTCTGCAATAAGACAAGGACAGCTCTAAAACACCATCTCTGCCATCTTCAGAGCCACAGATTTCACTACTGCTCCTAGTATCACACATTCTGACTTGGGCAGAAGCTTGAGGAAGAACTACACTGAACTAAAACCAAACAGCACCTGTAATGACTAACATCAGTGTTCACCTTTCACGACTAGAGAAGACTTGTGTATGAAAGGCTGCTTTGCTGACTTTTTAAAGAAAACCAGAACCCAGCAGGACAGCAGAAGCAAGCTATAATAGCAGGGGTCCAAGCTGTATTATTCATGGATGCTAACACTGGCTAAAAGCCCCAACTGATTTTCATGCTTTCAGTACAGACAACACAAAGCTATTTCTCAAGGTTTCAGTTTCTCACGTTCAACTGCTCAGAGCTGCTTCAGCTGTCAGCAATACTCTAAGACTCTTGACAGATATTCCTATTTGCACAGTGAAGCTCCTTTCAAGGAGGTACTGTTTTATGTGTAGATATTCTAAACACCCATAGCCAAATCTTGTCTGAGGCTTTTTTTAGGGTTCAACCTGAAGAGATTTTAACAAAGCAGACAGCTGAAGCTACCAAAAAATGCTTCATGTACCAACCTCCACCAAACCAGAAAAAGCTGACTCAACTCTCTAACACACTAGCTAAAAAGTTGTAACACTGGTCTAATTACCCAAACTTGTTATTAAAGCTTTTGATTTTATTTCACTGATTATTTGAGTGAAAAATTGTGAGACACAGTGATTTACTTAATTAACTGCATTGATTTTGAGATCTATGTTTATTTGTCACGTATTTTCATACTACAGAACGCTGTAAAAAAGAATAGCTACTAAATTATTCAATCATGTTTACCTGACCTTTCCTCTGAACTATTTCTCTAGCAGTAAAACATTCAAAACTGAGTAAACTCGTTGTTTTCAGCTTTTCTCCTGTATCACCTAGGTATGTCTGAAAACTCACATCAAGTGTTTGAGTTCTCGTCACCATCTGTCAGTGATTTTTTCATTCAGAAGCTGAGTGACAGCAGAAAAAGGAGACACAAACTTCTGCACAAGTAGAATAATTAGGCAAATGAGTCAACCAAGACTCAAGAACTTGTTTGGCATAGGCCACGAATGCTAGGTCACCCAGGAAGTATAGCAAGCACCATATCCTTGCTGCTTCACCTGTAAGTGAGGAGGCTGCTGCATGATCTGTTGATACTGCTGTACTATCTGTTGCAGCTGGGCATGCTTCTGCATTATTCTCTGATATTGAAATCCAACCCGCTGATGGGGATGCTGCTGCCATTGAGCTGCTGCTGCCTGCAACTGCTGCAACCTCAGATCTTCCTCAGGGTCATCGGGAGGCTCAATATTGAGCTAGAGAGAAAGACAAACACTAGAAATCAAGGAAAGCACTTTTTGTCAAAAGTAAAACACATCCAGAACTTCTCACAGGTCATTATTTTATCCCACTTTCAGCATCTTGGGCACTGACAGCTTCTGGAAAGGAGGGGTTTATTTCATTTATTCTTAATGTGAATAGCCTGATGGCAATTAGGGCAGAAAACACCCACAAGAAAGAGACTGATGCACATTCCTTGCTCAAAGCAAATATAAGGAGATAACAGGGCTTTTCCATGATGAGCTAAAGTATCTCAGAGTGCATTCTTCTTGCCACTTTGCAGGAAGCCACACAATGTAAGTTCATGTGGAGCACATGCTGCAGGGTTATCTACTACCTTAATCTGTTCAAACATCAATCACCACCTCAATCTATTCTGCAGGAATTATTATTAAGCATGCTGACACACATATTCTGTGCAAAGCCCCTGGCTTTCAGAGTGTAACACTAGGGAGCCAAGACTCATCCACTGCCACAGAGGAACTAAGATGTTGTGTCATGAGGATGACAAAGGAAATGAAACATCTCCCTTATGAGGGAGCTGGGTCTCTTTAGCGTGGAGGAGACTGAGGGGTGACCTCATTAACGTCTATAAATATGTGAAGGGTGGGTGTCAGGGGGATGGAGCCAGGCTCTTCTCAAGGTCATCTAGAAATAGGACAAGGGACAATGGGTGTCAGCTGGAATACAGGAGGTTCCACATAAATATCAGAAGGACCTTCTTCACAGTGAGGGTGATGAAGCATTGGAACAGGCTTCCCGGGGGGTTGTGTAGTCTCCTTCTCTGGAGACGTTTAAACCCTCCTGGATGTGTTTCTGTGCAACTTGGTCTAGGTGATCCTGCTGTTGCAGGGGGATTGGACTAGATGATCTTTTGAGGTCCCTTCCAATCCCTAGTGATTCTGTGATTTCTCACAAAGTTGACTGTGTTGGGGAATACATGAGCCAAGCCTGGACTTGCTTGGTACACATGTGGGTGACTGCAGGTCTACACACAAGAGCGTTTTGGTTTTTTAAATTGGTGTAGCCTTAGCAAATGTCCTTTTAAGTTTGCTTTATGGTATTTAGCTATTGCTACACAGCATCCATGAGGACTGGATGGCAGTTTCTTTTTTCCATCTAGCACAACAAACAGAGTGGCATCATTTTACAAGGCCCACCTGAGTCTCACTGGATGTAAGAGAAGACTCCTCTTCCTTGGAAGCTGGAGGGAGGGATTCATTCAGTGGAGGAGATTCAGACTGCTGAGTCGAAGTACCCATTTTCCCTTCTTCAGACTTTGTTCTCTGCTCAGATGCATCCTTCACTACTGGACCTTTCGTTTGCTGCTGTCCCTGAGCGTGGGCTTTTGCCCTTTGCTGCAGGCTAAGCAGGTGCTGCTGGTACCAGTATTGCTTTTGTTCCTACAAGAGAGAAAACAGATTTCTAAGACAGCTTTCACAGGAAAAAAAAGCATGAAACTTAATTAGTGATTGTCACTAGAATCACACTCTAGGTAAGTTTTAAAATCTGAGCGAGATCTTACTTCATCATCAACTGCATTGCAATGGCCATCAGGAAAGTGAATCAAAATTCCAAAACCACTGTGTGAGGCACAGTACCCACAGCAAACTTCACTTCCTTCTCAAGGAATTTACAACCAAAGAAAACAAGAACGAAGAGCAGACAGATGGCCAATAAGTAGCACTACTACAGACATGTGAATAAGTACCACACTTCGAAGTTTTAGTGCTTCTCACTCCTAACAATTACGGGTTCTTCTTATGAGACTAACTAAAACAAAGGAAAAATGGAGCAGTAAAGAGAAAAAGGAGGAAATGTACAAAAAAGTTGAAGAGGATGAACACAGAACATGGGCATCAAGTAGAGTGAAAATGACAGCTGAGAAAAAAGTGGCCACATTCAAAAAAAGGCTGTAGAAAGTAAAAACAACAATCAGAATCAGCATGTAGTGATCACTTATAATCTGAATTCTCATTATTTTTGATTCGTTCATCAGCTGAGATGGCAACCAGATATGGTTTCACCTCAAAATTACCTATTTCAGAAGTGACTGAGTGTTCAAGTATTTCAGGATAGAATTTCACATCTACTGGGGCAGACCACAGTACTTTGAAAGCACTGTCAGCTGCCACACACAGATAGGAAGATTAAAGAGATAAGTGTCTTAAAACTTAAGTAGTGGTGCATCTTGAGGAGACCCGAACAGGAGCAGAGAGTGCTGTATCTCTCACAGTACAAGAAATATCAGACATTAAATCATACTAGCAGGACACAAACTACATGGGAGGCAGCTCTTCAACTGACACGGTGCTACCGAAGTCTCCGCCACAGAGTGCTGCAAGGGCTAAAACCCCGTGGATTCAAGGCACAGCTCCATAAGCTCTTAAGACTAAAAATCTATGGATTTTAAAAACAAAAACACCAGTCACAGCTAAGACAGTTCCTAGGGAAGCTCATAGGGAAGTACCATTACACACTTGATTTTTAAGTTACTCTTTTAGCATCTTAGTCACCGTCAAAGACAGAATAGTAAAGCTTTTTATGCTGGAGGAGTTGACATGACATCTCCGAGTCTCTATGTGACTGCTCCCCATCCTTCATACCCTCTGCTCCTCCCTTTCATCCAGGGCATGCACTCTTTACACAAGCCACTCAGAACAAAGCTCCAAATCCAAAAGTTAAAGATATTTCAAACGTGTGACAAGGACAAAGCGGTAGGTGCTGTCTGATAAGAGGTCTCCAAACTGAACCGTTCTGCACATCTTAGAACAAATTTAAAAGATGACAGGCTTTCTCCAAAGCCTGCCTCACATTCAAACCAAGAAGGATGTTCTTCTGAAGGTAGTGATCTAGCAGACACTATTAAACACTATTAAAATATTGCTTTTAAAAACACTTCTACAAAAGGTAACTCAGAGATGAGGTCAAGGAGAGACTATGCTTCTTGGACTTCACATTGATCTTGCAGCAAGTCCAGCCAAGAATCTTTAAAACAGGAATAAGACTTGGAATAATAGTCTATTCCTATTCTAACAACTTGGCTTTGGGTGGAAGATGTGCATTTGTGCTCCAGCATCGACTTTCTCTGGAAGTCAAAGCTGTAATAAGTGCAACTTTCAACAGCAAGGAGCAACACTCATCCCCAGCTACACAAAAGCTAAGCCAATTATCCTTCTCAAAAGGCATTACAAAGTGATTTACTATCACAGAATATTCCTGGTTGGAAAGGACCTCATAGATCACCAAGTCTAAACCTACACACAACAAAACCCTGATAAGACACCAGCACCAAACCCAGATAAAACACAAAACCCTCTACAATGTCTAGGAGTAGAGCAGTAGCCATGGCTACTCGTTTTCTTAAACACCTTCAAGGATGGTGACTCAACCCCTGCCCTGGGCAGCCTGTGTCAGTGCCCAAACACTCTTTCAGTAATGAACTTTTTCCTATGATCCAAGCTAAACCTTCTCTGGTGCAGCTTGAGGCCATTTCCTCTGCTCCTGTCATTTTTCACACAAACAGCTACAGTAACATCCTGTCACCTATTTGTTGCAGCTGTGACCACTTGCTGTGTGTTCTATTTGAAAAGCCCAAGCAAAGTGGAAAGATGCACTTCAGCAGTTTGAAGTAAACAGAGCATCAGCACAGAAAAGCTCCTCATGGTGGAAAGCCCAGTTATGTGAGCGCTCTCTGCTCACAGTGGCTGCCATCCTTAAGCCCCAAGGACACAACGGCACGGACATCCACTTTTTTACACCTTTGTCAGATCAAGAGACTCCACACAGGAAGCCCTGAAGCCAGCACTCTCAGTTCCTGATTACACCTAAAACATTAACGCAGAGCCCACGCCAGAAGACTCCTTCAAAACCAACGTAGGTGACCCTAGGCTAAGGCTATTGATGCCTGTTTTGGGGGAAACTCAGTCCTTTTCTGGTAAAGACAGAAAAAGAGTAGTTTAGTACCCTTCCTGAGACAAAAAGGGTTTTTTAAAGAGTGCTAAAGTGTGACATGGTAAATTTAAGTTAGCTTTAACAGATTTAGGCAAACGCACGTGAGGTTCACTAAGAACAAGCTGAGTCCTTCACCTGGGAAAGAGCAATGAGAAGCATCAGTACAGGCTGGGGGATGACCTACTGGAGAACACCTCTGTGGAGAGGGACCTTGGAGTTCTTGTGGACAATAAGTTCTCCATGGAACAGCAATGTGCTCTTGTGGCCAAGAAGGCCAATGGAATCCTGGGCTGCACTGAAAAGAGTGTGTCCAGCAGATCAAGGGAGGGTCTCCTCCCCCTCTACTCAGTCCTAGTGAGGCCACATCTGATCTGGAGTATTATGTCCAGTACTGAGCATTCCAGTTCAAGAGGAACAGAGATCTGATTGAGAGAGTCCAAGGGAGGGCCCACAAGGATGATTAAGGGACTGGAGCACTTGCCTTATGACAAAACACTGAGAGATCTGGGGCTTTTTGAAGGTTACAGGGGGACTTAATCACTGTCTATAAATCCATGATGGCTTGATGTCAAGAGGAAAGAGGCAATCTCTTTTCACCNGTCCAGCAGATCAAGGGAGGGTCTCCTCCCCCTCTACTCAGTCCTAGTGAGGCCACATCTGATCTGGAGCATTATGTCCAGTACTGAGCATTCCAGTTCAAGAGGAACAGAGATCTGATTGAGAGAGTCCAAGGGAGGGCCCACAAGGATGATTAAGGGACTGGAGCACTTGCCTTATGACAAAACACTGAGAGATCTGGGGCTTTTTGAAGGTTACAGGGGGACTTAATCACTGTCTATAAATCCATGATGGCTTGATGTCAAGAGGAAAGAGGCAATCTCTTTTCACCTGCACCCTGTGATAGGATAAGGGGCAATGGGTGTCAGCTGGAGCACAGAAGTGCCACCTCAACATGAGGAAGTACTTCTTTACTGTGACGGTTACAGAGCACTGGAATGAGCTGCCCAGGGAGGTTGTGGAGCCTCCTTCTCTGAAGACTTTCAGGATCCATCTGGATGCCTTACTATGTGACCTGTCCTAGGTCTTACAGTTCTGCTCAAGCAGGACTTGATGATCCCTAGAGGTCCCTTCCAACTCCTAATGATCTGTGTATCTGTGTGTATTTATTGGTAAAGATGCAACCACACCTATTTGTTTACTGCAGTAAATAAAATAGGGTTCCAAGTATCAGGTGGAGCTTTAAGGAAAAGTAATAAATTAATAAATAATAAGGTATTTTTAGCAAGACTCAAAAAAAGATGCATCTGGTTGCAGAGAAACAGAAGAATCCACCTTGCCAGGCTTGAGAAGTGGACAGTACAAACTGCATGGAGTTCAACAAGGGCAAGGGTCTGTGCTGGGTCAAGGCAATCCCATGCACGAATACAGATTGGGAGGAGAAAGGATTGAGGACAGCCCTGAGGAGAAGGACTTGGGGGTGGTGGTCAAGCAGAAGTTGAAGGGGAGCCATCAGTGTGCACTGGCAGCACAGAAAGGCACCCAAGTCCTGGGTTGCATCAAAAGAAGCAGTGGCAGTCAGTTGAGGGAGGGGATTCTCCTCCTCTACTCTGCACTGGTGAGAACCCACCTGGAGTACTGGGGCCAGTCCTGGAGTCCACAACATCAGAAGGACATAGAGCTCCTGGAATGGGTCCAGAGGAGAGCAACTCCAATGATCAGAGGGCTGGAGCACCTCTCTTATGAGGACAGGCTGAGCAAGTTGGGGTTGTTCAGCCTGGAGAAGAGGAGGCTCCCAGGTGACCTACTAGCAGCTTCCCAGGATCTGAGGTAGGCTACAAGAAAGCTGCAGGGCTTTTTACATGGGTATGTAGCGAGAAGACAAGGGGAAAGGGACTTGAAGAGGGGAGACTGAGGTTGGACATGAGGAACAAATTCTTTGCTCTGAGGGTGGGGAGATGCTGGAACAGGTTTCCCAAGGAAGTTGTGGGTGCCCCATCCCTGGCAGTGTTGAAGGCCAGGTTGGTTGGAGCCCCAAGTAACCTGATCTAGTGAAGGTGTCCCTGCCTGTGCAGGAGAGGGTTGGAACTGGATGATCTTTAAGGTCCCTTCCAACCCTGGCCATTCTAGGATTCTATGAACTCACAGCAAAATGTATAATAGTTCCCACATTAAGAGAAACACACTGATCTATTTGGCTGCAGCCAATGCTACAGTGGGAATGAAAACAGGGAGACCTGTCTTCCACTATCAGGTTGAACAGAAGTTTAATAGGATCTTATAAATGACAAACCATAGTGTCTCTTTGCTTAGCTTTTCAGATCACAAGCAAGAAAGCATCACTACGCTTTGCTTTTCATATTTGTACTCTCTAAGGACTTTTTGCTCCAAATCCTGCCACATTTTACAGTCCAAGACAGCCAAAATTGCATTGCAGAATCACAGAATGTTAAGAGATTGGAAGGGACCTTGGAAGGTGCAATCCCCCCACCAGAGCAGGATCCCTTAGATCAAGTCACAACAGGAACGTGGTCAGGCAGGTTTTAAACATCTCCAGAGAAGGAGACTCCACAACCCCACCTTGGGCAGCCCATTCTGTCACTCTCACCAGGAAGTTCCTTCTCATATTGATGTGGAACCTCCTATGTTTCAGCCCCTTGTCCTATCATTGTATGACACTGAGCAGAGCCTGGCTCCATCCTCCAGACACCCATCCTTTCCATGTTTATAAACATGAATGAGGTCACCCCTCAGTCTCCTTTTTTGAAGCTAAAGAGACCCAGCTCCCTCAGCATTTCCTCAACAGGGAGATCTTCCACTCCCTCTATCACCTTTGTGGCTCTGCACTGGACTGTCAAGCAGTTCTGTGTCCTTTTGGAACTGAGGGGCCCAGAACTGGACACAATATCCAAGGTGTGGTCTCAGCACGGCAGAGCAGAGCGGGAGGAGAACCTCTCTCCATCTACTAATCACAGCCTATTCTAATCCACTCCTTGAAGCCACTGGTCTTGGCCACAAGGGCACATTGCTGGCTCATGGTAGTCCTGCTGTCCATCAGGACCCCCGGGTTCTTTTACCCCACGCTACTCTCCAACAGGTCAGTCCCCAACCTACATTGGTATCTCGGGTTGTTCTTGCCCAGATGCCAGATTACACTGCTCTTGTTATAAAATCAATCCGTTATAACAGATTTGTGACCAGCAAAGCACCACATTTCTTTTCAATCAACACAGACCGGAGGACACAAAGTTCAAGGTAGAAGCTGTTGCAGAAACATTTCTGAATGCACCAGAATAACACGTTACTCGTGACTCTTCTGCAAGGAGAGAGAGCTTGACAAACTACTACTGATGACATCTAAGCGGGGAGGAATTAAATGTACTGCTCAATTTTGAGTTTAAAAATGTACAGGAGTTGGCAAGCTGCCTCAACACTGAATGAACATCGATTTCTACACTCGATTTTTCAAGATTTTGAAAAAATGTAATGACTTCTGTTGCTATGACTGTGAAAGACCAACTAGTACTATCCCAAATGTATTAAAACAAAACTCATGAACAAAAGCACCACTTAACTAGACAGTGATGCAAGCTTTACAGTGATACATACCCACATGTATTCAGGCACTGGGGTGAATCTGCAGTGGCTACAACTAAAGCAATGCCCCAACAATTAATGACTTCAGTAAGACATAACAGGATTTTTGCAAACAGCTTCAAATAGGAATCCTAAGGAGAATTTGCCAGACCCAGCCATCTTTTATACTGAATTTAAAGCACTGGAACAGGTTGCCCACGGAGGCAGTGGAGTCACCATCCGTGGAGGTATTTAAAAACCGAGTAGCTAGAATACTTGAGGCCATGGTCTAGGGGCTACGGAGATAGGATGAGGGCTAGACTTGATGATCCTGGAGGTCGTTTCCAGCCATAATGATTCTATGATTCTAAGTGGTGCATATTAACATCTTGCAGGCATGCTGGCCCTAGCACACACACAAAAAGCACACGGTGTTAACAATCAGTGCTTTTTCATCTCAAAAGCATTTTGGAACATTTCTCTCCAATGCCCCATAGAACTTTGTACTGGAAGATCAAGCACACATAGCACAAACCACGTAAATCTAAGTGAAAGGGCAACTACATACGACAGAAACACTTTCATGCTTTGAACTACATCTGTGTGGCAAGATTAAACCAGTCACAATTCTGTGCCACTCAGACGGACCGCTGAAAGACAACTCCACGAGAAAACGACATAAAGAAATCACTGAAGACAAGAGACACTCATCCTGCAATGTGCAATAAGCAAACAACTTGCATCTGGCAACAGGCTGTACAAAGTCAACAGAGGTTCAGTTCAAGTTGCCCACACACTGTACTTTGGAAAACAGTTCTTCAGAGACCTCTACAAGAGAATTACATTCATCCCTACACAACTCATTTGCTCCTGAAAAAGTACCATTAGCTGCATCCCACCAAGCACTACTGGTTAAAGCAGCACTGACAAAGCCCTGCCCGAGCACTGTCGTGCCTAGCCAGACCTCCCGGGCTGCACCCAAACTGGGAAGCACCATAAAAACACAGTGTGTTTATTCACTGCGGTTAATCGCCACCGCTGCCTGGCGATTTCTGGGGCCGCAGGGGCAAGCGCAGGGTGCCGCTGCCTTACCTGCGGAGTCATAGTGGAGGGGTCCTGCTGTTCGGGGCCGCTGGTCTCCTTGGCAGAGCCCTGGGCAGTGTCCGGCGGGGCGGCAGCGGGGCCGGGCTGCTGGGGTGGGAGGAAATGAGCCTGCGACGGCTTGGCCGGGGCAGGGATGGAGGGAGTCAGGCTGGGCTGCGCTGTTTGGGAAGGGGAGGCCTGAGAAGAGAGCAGGTAGGGCTGGGGGTGCGCCATATAACCCTGGGCGGGAGGCGGCGGGTACGGCTGGGATGCGGTTGTCGGCGGGGGCTCCAAGTAGGAGGGCGGGGGCTCGGAGAAGGAGGGAGGCGGCTGGGAGGGCTGCGCACGGGGCAGGTAAGGCTGCAACGGCGGGGACTGGGCCGGAAGCAGGTAGGGCTCAGCCTGAGAGGACGGCAGGTAGGCTTGGGCAGGGGGCAGGTAGGCCTGGGAGGGCTGCGGGGACTGCGGCGGTGAGGACAACTCCATGTCCATGGGCACCGGCGAGGAGGGTACCGGCTCGCTCCAGTCGCCATGTCCGCCCGGCGGCTCCTGGCCGTCGCGATCCCGGGAGGCGGCTGGCGGCTTGCGGGTCGACGGCGGGGGGTCGCGGTGGGCGAACTGCTTCTGGTAGCTGCGCACGGGCGGCGGGACGGGCGGCGGCGGCTGCTGCCAGTCGCTGAAGGAGCCGGGTAGCGGTGGCGGCGGCAACCCCGGAGGGGGCGGTCCCGGCGGCGGTCCCAGTAGCACGGACTGTAGCTGCTTCTGGTGCATCTGCTGGAGCTGCTGCAGCTGCGCCAGGTGCTGCTCCTGCAGGCTCAGGAAACCCGAGGTACCGGCGGGCGGCGGCGGCGGTGGTGGCGGCGCGGCGGCCACGGGGCCCGGTGGCGGATAGCTGGGCAGCGGCATTGGCGGGACGGCGGAAGGCGGCGGCACGCTAGGGGGAGGTATGGGCAGCGGCGGCGGTGGGATGGATGTAGGGGGCGGCGGGTAGTGCCCCGCCGCCCCGTACAAGCCCCAGGCCGGGTACATGACGGGGCCGCGACGGCACCACGGGAGCGCAGGGCTTCGCCAGGCCGCGACGGCGGCGCGTAAGGCCCACGGCGCCTGCGCGGGGAGGCGCCTGCTGGGCCGTAGAGCGCGAGCGGGAGGGCGCTGGAGCGGCCCCCGGCACCTCCCGCTGCGGGGCCGCAGCGCCCCTAGCGGGCAGCTGCCGTCACCACGGGAAGGAGGGAGGGCGGTCCCCCGGTCGCGCTCCCCGCTCACGACCTGTTACCGGCAGAGACCGGTCCGCTCAAAGTGCGCAGGGGCGGGCAGCGGAAAGGGCTCTCGGGGTGTGGGAAGGTCCATTTTCCGTAGCGGGTCACCAGCAGCGACGCCGTGTGCAGGCAACCTCCAGCAGGGCCGGACGCGCTGACACGCCAGTCCCCGCCACTGCGGGATCGGTGCAGGCCCGTTGCGCTGGCGGGGCCCGGCGCGGCCCGCAGATGCGGTGTTGGGGAGCCGAGGTGCGATGTTGGAGCCCAGCAGCTGCTGTAGCTAGCAGAGGGTGAAATGAGTGTGGTCACACCTGCAGCGAGCCACACCTGGGGAAAGGCGCGCAAAGCACAGCGGGGTCTGCGGCCCCTGTGGATCCCCTGCATGAGGAATTGGGCCGCACTTGGGCAACCCGTCCCCTGCCCACGATGGGCAAACTCTTTCCTGGCCACACTGGGCAGGCTATTCCGTGGGCAAGCTGTCCCCAGGCCACACTGAATTAGTGTAAGAGTCTTAACAAGAAGACTCTCAATTGGATGTTTGTCTCAACATGGTCTTCTTTGGAAGGATGGGATGAAGAGGCCTAAATCTACAGACATGCTCTGTGGCCAGTTAGCAAAGATCAATGCCAAGTGCTGAACTCCAGTTATAGAGAAAAGACAGAAGGACTTGTGTGTGCAAATTCCAGTAGCTGGGCAGTGAAGTTTACACAGATCATTAGGAGTTGGAAGGGACCTCTAAGGGTCATCAAGTCCAACCCACTTGCTTGAGCAAGACCATAACACCTAGGACAGGTCACATAGGAAGGCATCCATGTAGACATTGGTCCTGAAAGTCTCCAGAAGGAGAATCCACAACATCCCTGGGCAGCCCTTTCCAGTGCTCTGTAACCCTCACAGTAAAGAAGATCTTCCTCATGTTGAGGTGGCACTTCTGTGCTCCAACTGACACACATTACACCTTGTCCTACTTTCCCTGAAAAGCTAGCCTGAAAAGTATGGTCAATGTGCTGGGAAAGGCTGCCACCAAGACTGCTCACAGACTGCACATATGATTGAGGTTATCTATCCCAGGAAAGACAGACATGAACCAGGCTGCTGCTTTTCATTGTCTCTACAAGCCCTGCAAACAGGCAGCATATGTTTGCAGCTCCGACCTTTCCCTGAGGAGCTATCATTAAATGTATGGTCAGTGTGCTCAGAAGCACTGCGGTTGACATTTCCCTCCCTGTTGCTCACCCAACAAGGTCTCTCTAGATAGCAGCTCTTCCCTCCAGCCCACTGACCACACCACACATCTTGGTGTCACTGGCAGACTTGCTGACAGAGGCACTCAATTCCACTGTGCATGTTGCCAACAAAGACATTAAACAGCATCAACCATTGAGGAACACCATTTTCCACTGGTCTCCACTTGGACATCAAGCTGCTGTCCACATCTCCCTGGGTCAGACCAGTCAGCCAGTTCCTGGTTTTTGCAGATTTGGTACTGGGATACTGCACAGGGCAGTGCTGAATGCTTTGCATGAGTCAAGGCAGATGACAACAGTTGCCTATTCACCGACTTTGTAACTCCATTATAAGAAGACACCAAATTGTTGAGCTTGGAAATCAAAACAGTTTTAATAATAATACTAATAATAGAAAGAATTCAGGAACTTGTTCCCCTGTGGATAACAGGAGTAAAGTGCTGATAGGAGAAAGAGACCAGCACAAAAAGGTTGTGGGAAGGAGCAACCCACCTGCAGAGAGGGCAGCAGTGACAGTGGCATGGAGCTGTGAACCCTTGCAGAGCCTGGAGTGGTGGCAAAGGGCTGCTGCAGCAGGGTGGTAGCCACAGGTCCTGGGATCACTCCTGTGTTTTCCAAAGGGAATGTCAGGGTGTGCCAGCACTCCAGAACCAATGAGATGTGCTCACAATGCCAGAGCAATCCACCAAGGGCTGCCCAGAGGGTCTATTTTTGTCTCTGCTGCTCAGCTCAGTTTCCAGGCAGAGATAGGGCACTCCAGATCAAGAGTCCTGGCATCGATGGCTTGACTAGGCTAGTCAGGTTAGAAGCGAGGAGCTCCATAATCATCTGGCATCCTCTCAATATTGTACCTGAGGAACAAAGGAAGGAAGAATGAGAAAAAGACAAGGAAAACATACGACAACCTACTCCACATTGCTCCCCTCCCCATGCAGCAACAGGCCTACAGGCACACTGAAGGGCAAGGGACTTTGTTGCATTTTCATCTGCAGCTCAGATCTTTAGGAGAAAAAATTACTGTTTCTGAACCTTTATGAGGTTGCTGTTATACTTCACCTCAAACTCAGAAACCAGGCATCTCCAAAACTCATTATTTTCTGTGATCTTCTCCTTACAAACCCATCTTTTGGATTTGTAAGGCCTGACTTAGGATTTAAATGCAGAGCACCATGGACAGTAAAACTTTGGCCATTCAACTTATAATTCATGGCCATGGTGATTTTTACAGTAAATTACTGTTTCTACTGTAAAATAAATAAACAGAACCTGTACTTGCAGATGCTGGAAAAATCTGCTGCATTGAAACTCTTGCACTAGTATCCTTCCAAGTGGGTTTGGTTTTCAGCTACGAAGCAAAATCAGTCCTTTAGCTGAGGGTATTACTGAATAAAATATGGCACAAGAATGGTTCTTTTCCTCAAGAACCTGTGGAACACCTGGTAGTCCTGCTGCTGCTGGTAAGCAAAACACATCTATGGAAACACTGGCCTCAAGGAAACTGGTTTTCCAGGAAAAAGAAGTGAATATGCAGACTGCAAAAAACTCTTTTCCCAGCAGCAGCTGCACTTCAACTGTTCTGTGAATATTAAGGCCCTTTACTGCAACTGCAGGAAAAAAGCAGGTGGTGACAGTTTCTGTTAGACTACCAGGCAGCGTTCCTGCCTGTCAGAGATCCCTTACCTGTGCCTGGAAATATACATTATAGGCACTCCTGGAATTTTTCGGATCCTCCTCTTGAGCTCTTTATCCACTGTGGCCACTATATAACATTTGTGCTGCAAAGAAAGAGGCAGGACAGCCCATGACACAGTAAACCCACAGAAAGGACAAAGCTGAGCAAAATTTGCACTTGATGAGCTCTTTTAAGAAGGGGCTACAGGTCCTCAGCAACCCATTAGCAGGACTTGTAATATCCTTCGGCTCATCAAAGCAGACTCACAGAAATATCCAAAGTCTGCCCACCCTTCCCAGATGACAGCTTTCCAATCCTAAGTGCTTCTTGACGCTGTCCTACACAACACATAGGCTCAAGGAAGACTGTACCTTGCTTCAAATGAAGTTGTGCTAGAGCCTGGAACTGCCTTTTCAGTGAGATTTGACAGTTACTTGGGGAGAAATTGAACTCATCAGTAACTAGGAGTTCAGGAATGTTTAGCGTGCTAGCACAGCATAGAAAATTCCAGAAACAGAAATACCTGTGTGACCCTCTGTACCAGGCAGTCATCTGCATAGGTTCCTTTGTGCATACAGGGCAAGCGTTCAAACCGAGGGTCCTTGGCAATCCTGTGCCAGGGGGGAGATATAAAACCAGCAGCACAGCAATCAGAGTGGAGCATACAGTGACACAGGGTGGGAGAACAGTGACACAGCATCACAGAATGTGATTGGAAGGGACCTCAGAAGATCATTCAGTGCAGTACCCCTGCCATGGCAGGATCCCCTAGGTCAAGTCACACAGGAACATGGTCAGGTGGGTTTGAAACACCTCTCCAGAGGAGACACCACAACCCCACTGGGCAGCCCATTCCAGTGCTCCACCACCCTCACTGAGAAGTTCCTTCTCGTACTGATGTGGAACCTCCTGTGTTCCAGCTTACAACTGCTGCCCCTTGTCCTATCACTGGATGCCACTGAGCCTGGCTCCATCCTCCTGACACTCACCCTTCACATATTTATAGACATTAATGAAGTCACCCCTCAGTCTCCTTTTTTCCAAGCTAAAGAGACCCAGCTCCCTCAGCCTTTCCTCATCAGGGCGATGTTCTACTCCCTTTATCATCTTGGTGGCTCTGCACTGGACTCTCGAGCAGTTCTGTGTCCTTCTGGAACTGAGGGGCCCAGAACTGGACATAAAATTCCAGACATGGTCTCAACAGCACAAAGTAGAGAGGGAGGAGAACCCATCTCTATCTACTAACCATCCCCCTTCTAATCCACCCCAGGATGCCATTTGCCTTCTTGCCCACATTGCTGGCTCATGGTCACCCCACTCTGCAATACACAGCACATTATTCTCAAAACAAGGGCTGAAGGAAATGAAGAACAAAAAAGAATGCCACTTGTTTGGCAAATTATGAATAATTTTCTACTGCTGGTTAGATTCCTACCATCTAAGGACCCAAAACAAGGGATCTTTGGGAAGAACTAGAACATCTGATTGTAGGAACAATAGGAACACTTCACCTCTTGCCTGAGGTGGAACATCAAAGCTTTTCAGGGGCTGCACTGGAACACTTTACAACACAACAGGGCAAAATAAAAGGTAAAGAACAGTCATAATCTGACTGGTCCACCTGGAGAGCAAAAACAGTGACTAGTTTTGTGCACATCACACAACACTGTGACCTACTCCTACAGGAGTAACACGGGGCATGAATCACAGAATCCCAGAATTACTAAGGCTGGAAAAGCCCTCTGAGCTCACCCAGCCCAGTCCAGGACCTAACATCGCCACAGCAGCCAGACCAGGGCACTAAGGGCCACAGCCAATCTGTCCTTCAACCCCTCCAGGGATGGGGACTCCACCACTGCCCTGGACAGTCGATTCCAGTCTCTGATCACCCTTTCCATGAGGAAGGGCTTCCTAACATCCAACCTAACCCTCCCCTGGCATCTCCAGGCCCTGCCCTCTTGTCCTGCCGCTGGCTGCCTGGGGGAAGTTGCAGAACCCTACCTGACTACAAACTCCCTTCAGGGAGTTGTAGAGAGGGAGAAGGTCCCTCCAAGTCTCCTCTTCTCCAGGCTAAATACCCCCAGCTCCCTCAGCCTCTCCTCATCAGACTTACCCTCCAGTCCCTTTCCCAGACTTGTTCCTGTGGACCTGCTCCAGCCCCCCAATCTCTTTCTTGAAGTGAGTGGCCAGGTACGGCCCCAAGTACTTGAGGGGAGGCCTCACTAGTGCTCAGTACAGGGAGAGAATGACATCCCTAGTCCTGCTGGCCACACTATTGCTCATACAGGCCAGGATGCCATTTGCCTTCCTGGCCACCTGGGCACCCTGCTGAATGAAAGGTCCTATAAGAATTGGGTAACTTCTACATGTTTCTTAGATTTTCTATAATAAAAAAAGGGAAAAAAAGCCCTCTGCACCTACCTTAAAGCCACACGGTACTTCTGTCCCAACTTCTCAATTTCCCCCATTACACAATCTGTGATACAGGGGATACCTACATGCAAAAAAAACCCCTATATATTAAAACCAAGTCTAATTTCTTCACAAACTTCTAACACCCCCGGGAACTCTCAGGAAACTCTGTATAACCCACTACTTAGTTTTGAACTTATGAGTAAGGCTGCAGAATGGTTACAGGCAGAGCCACTGAACTGGACCAGGCCACGTAATTCTGTATTTTTAAGTCACTTATTCTCTACCTTTTGTTCTAAGAGCTGAGCAGAATCTGTCAGTGTGTGTTTTCTGCAGAAAAAAATTAGACAATCACTGTGATTTCAGAGAGATGCTACTATGAAGATAATAATGAAGATCTTTTGGACATTTTATCTCAATTCAGTGTAGGAGCAGTGTGACCAACCTCTGTCTGTGTCTTGTGTGAAGTTATTTTTTATATGAAGTGTGGTAGGGGAGTGAATTAAAATGTCTTGATGCCTTTCCTCCTCAAGCTGAGTCTTTTGTTTCAGTGCCTGCAGATACATCAGTGGGTTTGTTAAACCCTCCCTCTGTGTCTGATGCTTTAGCTAAAAGATCTTGGTTGCAATAGTCAGGGTCTCTGATCCCTGAGATTGATGGTGACAAGATCCAGATAAGGACCCACACAACAGTACCCACACACCTTTGTTGAGATTAGTATTAGAGCCCATCAACTGACTGCAAGCAAAGACAGCTGCAGGGTTACCATATCCATAATAATGATCTCCATAGTTAAGAGCCACAGATCCCTTTTACAAGATGTCTGTTATTCTCAGCTAGTAGTATGAGGCTGATACAGCACATTGTGAGTGCTGCACAGCCTAAAAGAAGCTGCAAAGTATGCTGACACTCACACTTGGCATACAGACAGTCCATCATTGACTGCACTAGGTCCAGTTTGGCCTTGATAGAGAAGTTGATGAAGTTTGTGTCAACCAGGATGTGATAAGGAGGGCCCAACTGTGTATTGTACTGGAAGAACAAGCACGAGGGATGCTGGGGGCTGCCGGGAAGACAAAGAATTGAAGTCAGTTAATTGCAGTTACACTCCACTCCAACAGTCACATCTGCACTCCTACAACTTGCACAGATGGAGAGAAGGGTATAGAGCTGAAATAACACATGGTAGCACGGCACAGTGACCACCAGGCCACCAGCGCAGTGTGACTGGGCGTCCTTCCCTGCCCCCACCTCCCAATAAAGCATCGACAGCACTTACACCTCACGCTCCTTGATGGCACTCGGGTCCTCTTTCTTCTTCACTGGCACTTTTGCCCGATCCTTCACATTACTGCAACAAAACACTGACATTGCTGGGAGGGAACGTGGAGAACAAGTTGGAGCGGGATCCTCCTCCTGCCCCTACCAGGCAGAACACGGGGACAGCCAGCGCCGCGGGCGGCTCCAGCGCCCCACCACAGCGGTACTCACAGACGCTGATCCCTCAGGCTGATCATGCGCTTCATCACTGCGTACTTGCGCGCCTTCTTTTGCTTCCCCTGCAACAAGACGGCCCGCGATGAGCCCGGGAGGGAGAGGGAGGGAGGGAGAGGGAGGAAGAAAGAGGGACGGGGAGAGACCGGGAGAGACCAGACGCGAGCAGGCACAGGACGCCTCACCATGCTGCCGCTGCCGCCACCGCCGCCGCCTCTGCCTCTACTTCCGGTACAACCCTACTTCCGGTACAAGCCTACTTCCGGTACAGCCCCTTTTCCGGTACGGACCCCTTCCCGCCCCGCCGGGAAAGGCCGGGAGTGGCGTCACTTCCGCCCGTCAGCCCGGGGCAGCCGGAGGTGCCGCTCGTCGAGCGCAGCCGAGGGCCTGTTGCTACCGCCGCCGCCGCCGCCGCCGCCGCCGCCGCCGCCGTCGGTAGCGGCGCTGGCCACCCGCTCCCGAGGGCCCGGGGTAACGAGGAGGGCGGGCGGGCTCCGGCGAGGCCAGTGGGGCTCCCCCACAGTGCTCAGGCGATCTCCCGGGGGCTGGCCCGGCCCGCCTGGCGGCAGGTACCGGGAGGAGCGGTGCTGACCGCCCTCCTGGCGGCCCAGAGCACCGCCGTTGTCCCTGGCGGGCCCGGTGCTACCGCGGTAGGGGTCCACATTCATCCGTCAGCCTCCCCGGGAGGGCAACGGGCGGGGCTGGATCTCCCGGTGAGCGGGAAGGGCTGACCCCGCTTCCGGTGCGGCGGCCTCTGCTCGCTCGTCGGGGGCAGTCGGGCCACTGGCGCGGTGCTGCGGGGATCAGGACGGCCCGTCGGGTGGGCTGGAGCGGGCAGAGAGGCCGCGGAGTTCGGGGACACTGACGATGCAGAGCTGGGGCGGGCTGTGAGGGAGCAGCAGTGGCTGTTGGCCGCCTGGACTTCGGTCAGGCGTTTGACACCGTTTCCCACAGCATTCTGCTGGAGGCGGCTCAAGGCTCAGACAGGTGGACTCTTAAAAACTGCCTGGATTGTTGAGCCCAGAGAGTTGTGGTGAATGCGGTAAAGCACTAAAGCAGGCTTCCCGGGGGGGTGGTTGAGTCGCCATTCCTGAGTGTGTTTAAAGGTCATTTGGATGAGGTGTTGAGGGATACGGTTTAGGGGTAAACTTGTAAGGTAGGGTGGATGGCTGGACTCGCTCCCAGGTGACTTTTCCAGCTGAGTGATTCTGTAAATCTGTGAAATCCAGTTAGCAACCAGCCACAAGCAGCGTCCCTCAGGGCTCAGTACTTGCACCAATTTGTTTGACATCTTTATCAGTGGTGAGGGGATTGAATGTACTCTCAGTAAACTTGCAGATGACACAGAATGAAGCAGCAATGTCAATCGAGGGTAAGTCCAGAGGGACTTGGACAGGCTGGAGTAATGGGCTGAGGCAAATCAGATGAAGTTTAACAAAGCCAAGTGCTGGATCCTGCGCTGTAGCTGGTGGGATGCAGGCTGGACTTGATGATCCTGGAGGTCCTTTCCAGCTGTGATTCTGTGCTGCCCAACAGGAAGCTGGTGGAAGGCTTCAGCTGGCCGCCTGAAGCTTGCTGGACTGCTGTGTTATGGAGGGGTTGAATGAAGGAAGGGAGTGATGTGCTTTCCCCTTGGTGTAGGGTGGCAAGCAGCTGAGTGCACTTCAGTCTTGGAAAGCAGCCATTGTGTTAAGATGAGACTAACTTGAAATCACCATCTGGCTGGCCTGCTGTGTTTGAGGAAGCCAGGAGGAGCTGAGGTAGTGCTTTGGTTGCAATGGGAACATCCTTAGATTTAGGCAGTTGGCAAATCTGGCTGCTTTATCTTATTGTATAAGAAATTCCATCCCTTATGAGAGAATGACTGGTTTGCATGAACAATATTTTGTCCTCAGCAGCTGTTCTTTGAGCCCATTCAGTGCCTTTTGTGCTGAGTGGGCTTTCCTGCTGGTGGGTTTGCGTGTGTATTGTGTAGTTGGAGAAGGTACTGTGCCTCTGCAGTCTGAAGAGAGCTGTCATCCTGTGTGTGGCATGAGACACCCGTGCCGTCGTTAGGGGATGTTTGTATGCACAGAGGGGAAGGGTTCTCTCAGCTTGGTTGGAGGAGGTAGTGCCAACTTGCAGTGAGCTTTTAAATCCATATTTCTTTGTAAAGTTGCAACTTGCTAAGGGAGAGAGAGGAGGAAGTTCAATTTATTGGTGTACCAAAAAACCTGAAGGATTTAATACAGTAACAGGTTTCCTAAGACCTTAGAGGATTATTTCTGTATAGCATGTCCCCAGCTTGCTCTGGAACCCTGTGAATGCACTGTTACTGCATCCTTTTGTATGCACAGCTCTGTGTCCTTCCTTTAGGAGCTTTGCATTGTGTTCTTGTGGCTTTGTAGCAGCACTAATACAAAGAAATACCCATTCCTAGTTTTCCCTGCAGACTTCCCAGCACTAATCCAGTTTATTTTATGGTTCCACACAGTCTTTCCCAAGGATGCTAGTACTTGTCTTTGAGTCAAACCAAGGGGAAGCTTTCCAAATCCTGATTTTTCCCTGCTAGCCTTCGAGGTCCCTTCCAATCCTCAATGATTCTATGATTCTGTGGAGCATCTGTGAAATCACTCAGCTGTGTTGGGGGCAGCCCCACATCTTTCACTGGCAGGCCAAGCTGGAGCAGAGTTTAAAGCAGGCTTTTTTAGCACATCTCAGATAGATGCTGTGAAAGAACTAAAATATCAAAGCAATTGCTAGGATCTTTGATTCTTAATACAGTTGAGTGAGTTTAGAAACCTGAAACTTCTTCAAACGAGAGCTTACAGCCTGTGGGCTGCAACACCCTTCACTCAAGTAGAGGAGAAAATTGAATAGCTGAGTGGGTGGTATTTTCTTTGACGTGTGAGGGAGGAAAATGAGTCTGATTTGCTTCTGCAGAGCAAAGAGCTCTATAGAGACTTGCTTTTCAGTTTTTCTGTGTTCTAGGAAACTGAGAACAGTGTGCAAAGGCAGGCAGGTCTGTATGGCTGTTGAAATGAAGGAAAATAAGAGACATCTGAAGTGGGAGATGAGTGGGGAGCAAGAAGGAAACAGTAGATGGAGTGGTGGCAGGAGGAGTGCCTCTTAAAAGTAGGTTGTAGCCAGGCTGGTGCTGGGCTCTTCTCCCAAATTACTAATGATATGATGAGAGAAAATGGCCTCAAGTTGTGTCAGGGGAGGTTTAGATTGGATCTTAGGAAGAAGTCCTTGACTGAGAGAGTGGTTGGGCACTGAAACAGGCTGCCAGGGTGGTGGTGGAATCGCCATCCCTGGAGGTTTAAAAACCGAGTAGCTAGAGCACTTGAGGCTGTGGTCTAGAGGTTAGGTAGCTGTTGGGATGAGGGCTGGACTTGATCCTGAAGGTCCTTTCCAGCCATAATGATTCTATGTTCACTTACATCACATGAGACGTGACTGTCTTTACAGAGAGCTGCTGTAGTGTCTGTTCATTCCATTCACACTCTTTGTATAACCTGTGGTCTGAATAGGTACCTACTGATCGTGTAGGCTCTGTAGCTTTGCTGGCCTGTGACCTGGGTTTTTCTGGAGGCAGCACCAGTCCTTGCTGTTAGTATTTTAATCTTTTTTTTAATCTCAGTCCTAACAATAAACTGTAATTCTGTTGCTGAAGCTGAATAGAACAACAGCAACAACAACCAAAAGGCTAACTGACTTTGTGTTGTGATCTAAACATTTTGAAATTATTTTTTTTTAGGTTTAACTGTAAACAGCCCTCTAGATCAGAGTGAGAATAGTACCTGGCATTTTGGGAGGTGTGAAGCCTTGAAAGTCCTCATAAACATCATCTGGGTTCTTAGCTGTTCTGTGAAACTGCATGAGCAAGGTGAAGCTTACAGGGGCGAGTTGTGTTTTGTTCCATCTTGAACCTGCTAGTTTCAGGGGGTCGGTCCTATCATGAAAGGAGATTGTGACAGGTGGAGGGTGAAGCCTAGCACGTCATCAACCGTGGTACTTCTATAGCATCTTTCCTATGGACTTAACATTTACTGATACTCTCATCTTCAGCTTCTCGTGGGTTGCTACTTGCTAGATTTGTCCACAACAACAGAGATCTGACTTATCTCTCCTTTTTTTTCTAGCAAACTAGCAAACACCAGGCTGCAGGGAGCAGTAATGTAGGACAACCCTTTTTCCACAAAGAGGAAGGAATTGCTGTATTCAGGCCCTCACCTTTCAGCAGTGACTGTGATGCAAGCTCCAGGAGTTTCTCTTTCGGTGATAATCTTCTGTATGAGCTGCTCTTGCTGACATTTGCCCTGCTGCTGGGCACAAGGAGAAAGGATGCTGAAGAATGGATACTCCCCACTTAGCTTCTAGAACATGGGCACTTGTGTAAAGGTATGTGATTGCATTTTGGCTGGAGGGATGGAATATCTGTGGAGGCCAGCAAAGGGAATTTGCTGGGCTGGAAAATTTTGGCCATTGTTGGGGGAAATACCTCACTGAAGCTTTCTGCGGCCTGATGTCCATTGCTGCTCCTGTAGGGATGGTTATTAACTCTGTGTGTGTTTAATCAAAAAAATGTAAAATCAGCTTTAGCTTCAGCCTGGCATAGCTCCTCACTAGCTGCATGGTGGCAAGGAGAGCTTTACTGAATCATAGAATCATTATGGCTGGGAAAGACCTCCATGATCATCGAGGCCAGTCCTCATCCCAACAGCTCCCTAACCCCCGGACCGTGGCCTCAAGTGCTCTAGCTACTTGTTTTTTTTAAACACCTCCAGGGATGGGGACTCCACCACCTCCCTGGGCAGCTTGTGCCAGTGCCCAAACACTCTTTCAAGAAAGAACTTCTTCCTAAGCTCCAATCTAAACCTCCCCTGGCACAACTTGAAGCCATATCCCCTCATCCTATTAGTAATTTGAGGATGAGACTGGCACCAGCTGGCTGCAACCTCCTTTCAGGTAGCTGTAGAGAGCAATAAGGTCTCTTCTCAGCCTCCTCTTCTCTAGACTAAATAACCGTAGTTCCCTCAGGTGCTCCCCGCAGGGCCTGTTTGCCAGCCCTCTTCCCACCCTCACTGCCCATCTCTAGCCCTGCTCCAGCCCCTCATTGTCCTTCTGTGATACTGTGGTGCCCAAAACAGGACCCAGTACTTCAAGTGCAGAGCAGAGGGGCAGGATCACCTCCCTACTGCAGCTGGTTACACCGTTCCTGATACAGGCATGCACTAGAGAGTGCTAAATTGCCTGACTGTCACACACAGTCCTTGCTGTTGCTCTTGGTCCAACGGTGGTCTGTGTCTTACTGTGTTGTTCTGGGTGTTGGTCTTTCTCTTACATGTTCATATAATAGTCCCCTCAGTGAGAACTTGATCCTGCAATGGTGTCTTTAAAAATTGCTGTAATCTCAATTGTGTGCAAAAGCAAAGGGTTAGCTTGGGCATCAATCAGTGAGAGTTCCAGCAGAGAGGTTTGACTGTGCTGAAGGAAGTGGGAAAATACAGGCGGGCTGTTTTCCAGTTGTGTTCAAACTTCACACAGCAGAGGGGGAAAAAACCAAAAAAGAATTCACCTCTGCCCTAGAAGGATTCTGTTTGTTACTGGCAAATGGAGATAGGCTTCTCTGCAACCCTTCTATCCCATTCTTCCTTTAAGGTTGCTGGGTGAGGGTCAGCTCGTGTCTACGTCGCTGGTGGCTCTATGTCACGTTTATATGCCAGACTAGAAGTTAACTTTGTGACTTGCAGGAGCAAGGAGATCTTAGAGTGAGGATAAGTGGCTTTTTGGCCGCTGGTGTCAAACCACAGAATCACAGAATGATTGAGGCTGGAAAAGCCCTCTGAGCTCATCCAGCCCAGCCCAGGACCTAACATCACCACGGCAGCCAGAACAGGGCACTAAGGGCCACAGCCAGGCTGTCCTTCAACACCTCCAGGGATGGGAACTCCACTATTGCCCAGGGCAGTCCATTCCAGGGTCTGATCACCCTCTCTGTGAGGAAGGGCTTCCTAACATCCAACCTAACCCTCCCCTGGCAGCTTCAGGCCCTGCTCTCTCGCTGAGGTTTGTGAACCTGCAAAAAGCAGCTCCTTCTTGCACTACTCACTGTTTTCTAAGGAGAGTATTTTGTCCTTGCAGAGCCCTGAATGTGAATGGGAATCTCTGATGGAGGGAGAACTGTTACTTGTAGCATGCTGTGCTGTTTGCACCTTTCACGGTCTAATGGAATACTGCTTTAGGGATGTCCTTGGGAAGACAGCTGACCAATAGGTATTTGTCTTAGAAATCAATACTACATTTAGGCAGATGTGTGAAAGGAGGTGCCCTTGGACTGGACTAGGCCTCTTTTGTGTTCTAGATGCAGCTGTGATTCTCGGCTGTGAGTCTCATCGAAGGGACCTGATGTTCTACATTATTGGTAAGTGAAGGAAGGGCTGCCACTCTTACTTGTTGACCTCTCCGCAGGCTTTAAAAGTGTATCTTGAAAGCCTCAGCCATGCTGTTGCAACGACCCCTCTGTTCTCTCCTTGTTGCAGGTGGGATCACGGTATCTGTGGTAGCTTTCTTCTTCACCATTAAGTTCCTCTTTGAGCTTGCCGCACGTATAGTCAGCTTCCTCCAGCATGAGGACCGGGAACGCCGCGGGGAGCGAACTATTTATGACTACGTGCGAGGCAACTACCTGGATCCCCGGACATGCAAAATCTCCTGGGATTGGAAGGACCCCCATGAGGTGGGCCATAGCATGGCCTTCCGAGTGCATGTAAGGGAATATTTCTGTTTCTGTGCAGTTGTAGGGCAAGAGCTAAGGTCTGAGCTAGGGATGGGCTCTTCAGGTTTTTTTTTGCCTTGGGACTGGGCTAAATGTAACTTAGGAAAAGGAAAGCTACCCATTTGTCTTCTGTCTTATGTAACTGTGTTGCAGAGCTCTTTAAGTGCTTATCTGAAGTCTGCACTCCTTAAAATCTTGTCTCGCTCTCTTTAGAGTCCTCTGAAGAGCTGAAGGAGACCAGGCTTGTCCTATCTGCCTCTTCCTACATTGGGAAGTGACTGGGCTGAGCTTTGCTAACTACAGCTTTGGTGCTTGGTTGGGAGCCTGGGAGGGGGAGTATTTTAGCAGTCCAAGAGCTGTAAAGGTTCAAGGTTGCTCCAAAGTTGGGTGCTGTTCTGTCTGACATGGAACAGCCTGCTGAGAACTCTCATTTCCCTCTTAATCCCAAAAGGTCAAGTCTAAAGGAATTGGATGACTATACCTTATATCCAATTAGTGATGGGCCTGGACACTGAGAGCTTGGAGCTACACAGAGAAAGCTTGAACAGACTTTACTGGCCTCTTGTGCCCACCTATCTGGCCCATCTTCCCCACTCAGAAGAGTGTAAAAGTAAGAAAGGTTCAGCTAGGTGGCCAAACCCGTCCCTCTTAGGAAGGCAAAGAAAACCCCTTTTGCTTGAGAGTGAGTGAGGAGTTCTAACACCAGGACAGGCAGTGAAAAAGAACTGGTTCCTGCCATTTAAATTTATTGCCTTCACCTTACTAGCTCTCACTTATGGCAGCTCCAGCAACATGCCCTTCCACTTTGTGCTTGTCTGGTGTTTTTACCCTTTTTTCATATACAGGAGCTGTTACATGCACTGTTTTTTTCTCAGCAAGTCAAGATCTATGCTTCTGGCCTCATGCTCTCCCTTATTTAGAGACAGGGAAGAACAGTAGTCTTCTGCTGCATGTAGGCTCACTTGCAGTTGGTGGGCAGCATCTGGCCCACAAGCTGCTGGCTCTTGAAGAGCCATGTACATAGGGTTTCAAGATGTAATTCTTTGTAAGGAAGCACAGCTTCAAAGATGTTGGACAAGACCTTCAAGATCATAAAGACCAACCACACACCCTACTCTGCTAAGTCTACTATCAGACCCACCACTCAATCACATTTCCCAACGTGGCAACATCTCTGTGGCTTTTGAATACCTCCAGAGATGGGGACTCAACCACCTCCCTGAGCAGCCTGTTCCAAGGCCTGACAGCCCTTCCAGTGAAAAACAACTTCCCTAATATCCAATCCAAACTTCCCCTGGTGCAGCTTGAGGATCTTCCCTCTTGTTCTGTCACCAGCCACTTGGGAGAAGACACTGGTGCCCTGTGTCCTGAAGTCCTTTCCTGAAAGGAAGTTATAAAGAGGCATAAGATCTCTCCTCAGCCTCCTCTTTTCCAGGCTAAACAGCCCCAGTTCCCTCGGCTGCTCCTCACAGGGTCTGTGTTCCAGGTCCCTCCAGTCTAGTTTACCTTTTCTACACCTCCATGTCCTGCTTGTTCTGAGGTGCCCAAAACTGAACCCAATACTGACGATGGGGCCTAACCAGTGCCCAGTACAGGGGTAGGATCACCTCCCTACTCCTGCTGGCCACACTATTTCTAGTACAAGTCAGGTTGGTCTTGATCACCTGGGTACCCCGCTGACTCACGTTCAGCCAGCTGTCAACCAGCACCCCCAGGGCCTTTTCTGCTAAGTTTTCGAGCCCTCGTCCCCAACACGGTGTGTTGTGTTCTGAAGTTGTCTGGCAGATCACTTCTGTGACTGAGATGCCTGTGGTTTTATCTGAGGTGTTACGTTCGTGCTGATGCTTCTTCGCAGCACAGACTGGGTGAGCTTCTTAGCTCAGCATCTTCTCCACACTGTTTTGTGTAACAAGTTGGTGAGAGCTTTTCCAAAGCTTAGCTGTGCGATGGGACAACATCAGCTTGTTTCCCCTGAAACAATGTGGCTTTGCTTTCTACCTTTAGGTAGCGAGTTCTTCTGGTTTCTGCTGGCTGGTAGAGCTGGCTGGTTTGATTTTCCCTTTGCTGAGCTGGGATTCTCACCCTTGTTTCTCCAAGACAGCTTGCTTTCTCCTCTTCTGTGCACTGCATATTTTTGTTGACTAGGACTTCTCCATTTCTCATGCAGTTATTCTATAAAAATGGGCAACCCTTCTCTGCTCACCGGCCTGTGGGGCTGCGAGTTCACATCTGCCACGTGGAGCTAGCAATTGATATTCCTGTAACCCAGGAAGTTCTTCAGGAGCCTAATTCCAATGTGGTGAAAGTGGCCTTCACTGTGCGTAGGGCTGGGAGATATGAGATCACTGTAAAACTCGGTGGCTTGAATGTGGCCTACAGCCCCTACTACAAAGTGTTTCAGCCAGGTAAGGAGTGAGTGGCCCTGTAATGATTCAGAGTGGACTCAGAGGTATTTGAAGCAGTTAGGTCAATGTATTTCCAGCTAAAATAGGCATGTGACAGGGAAAGGGTTACTCTTCACCACTTTCCTCTTGCCACATGTAGATCCCAGCAGTAGACTCCTGACTAAAACACACTTGTAACTGTCAGTACAAGGCAAAATAGAAACTGCCTTCTAGAGTGAGAGATTTGTGCTGCTTAAAGTGCTTCTGGAGCACTTGTGTCCTCCTCTGTTAGCAGTAACTTCATGACCCACTATGTGGAAGACCGTGTCTTGTGCAGGTGTGGAGTTATTTGTATTTTAACGGGAAACACTGTCACTCTTCCCTTTTTGAACACCTTGCTTTATTCCTTTAAGCTCCTAAATTAAGCTCCTAGAATTGAAAGTTGGTACTTTTCAATTCTACATTTCTACACAAAGATTTCCTTTTCATCCATTTAAAATGTTTTCCTTCTACTTTTCTTTTTTCACCCCGGTCAGCATCTTTTATTTCACGAGTACTTAATTGACCGTATCTTTGCTCCATCGCGTTCAGAACAGACACAAAGCTTGCTAAGATGCCCGTTCAGAAGGAGGAGGCTTAGAGTTAACTCTGATATCTTCCAGGCTGAAGTTTGTTGGGCAAGGTGAATTTGCAGGCTTCCTCAGATACTGGCTGTGTTGTATTTTGTTTATGTGGTGAGAGCAGCTCCTTCAGCTGAAGGTTCAGGTGGTGGAAATGACCTTTAGAAGGCTAAGAACTGGATTTGCTCTATTAGGTTTCTATTTTAGTTTGCCCAGAATTCACACAGAATTTCTCAGGTTGGAAAAGACCTTCAAGATCATAGAGTCCAACCTTAACCTAATGCTCCTAAACTATCTCTGACAGCCCATTGCTAAACCATGTCCTCGAGCACCCGTCCAGATGGTTATTAAACACATTCAGGGGTTGTGACTCAACCACATTATGGATACAGCTTTCATGCACAACAAGACTAAAACCTAGATTAGTTTGGTAGAGCAGGCTGTAAGCTCATAACACTGTAAAAGGCAAACCCTGTGCACCACACGTTTACTTCAGTGCTCAGATTCCTCTTGTTTTGAACATAGAGACACAGAATGTGTTTAGATTTAATCTGTTTTCAAAGATACTGTACCCCAGTCGCTCTTCCTTTGCTCTTTGTAGTTTCACCTCCGCACTTACTTGACTAAACTGTCGTTGTCTGCTTCAGGCATGGTGGTTCCCTCCAAAACCAAAATTGTCTGCCATTTCTCCACTCTGGTGCTGACTTGTGGGCAGCAGCACACTCTGCAGATAGTTCCCAGAGATGAGTATGACAATCCCACCAGCAATTCTGTGTCCCTGATAGATGAGCACAATTACAGCCTCTCCATCCATGAGGTGAGTGCAACCTAATCCCTTGCTCTTGATGCCAGGTGAACTGGGAGAGCTGCCTTTATTAACTTGTTTTCTGTATAGCTGGGTCCTCAAGAAGAAGAAGGCTCTGACGTTGTGTTTGAGAAATCTGTGGTGTCCAATCGGCAGACCTGTGAGGTGTTTTTCCGGCTCACCTTGCACTCTCGGGGGTGTTTCCATGCCTGTATCTCCTACCAGAACCAGCCTATAAGCAATGGTGAATTTGACATCATTGTTCTGAGTGGTGAGTCCAGAGTTATTCATTCTCCAGGTGTGAAATGCTTTGCACACTCAAGTAGCAGAGTTAACTCTGGCTTTCCTGCAGGCTAGCCGTGCTTAATTGCATGCTATTTGTTTAAAATCATTAATTTCTATTCATTTAAAGATGCCAAGTTAAATGAATGTGCTGCTGACAAGGGAGATCTCTGACCACTGATGCTCTCTGTTCTAAAAGCATGTTTGTTTTCTCCAATCTCAGGAGGTTTACCTCTGAAATTAGGCACTTTTTAATTGCTTGCTGGTATTTGGCATCTGAGTGATGCCAGCGTAGACCGGTTAATAAGCAAGACCATCAGTGAGGCAGTCATGTAGTATATGTTAAGCAGTGTGGATGAAGAACACTGATGTTCCAAGAGAGAGGTTCTGCATGCTGTTTTCCTTTTTATGTTCAAGCAGTCATTGTCTGAAGCCAGGACAGACAAACCACTCTCTTGAAGTATTTTCATCCTGCTCTTGGCTTCTTTATCAGAGTTTGACTTGGTTTTCCTTTGTAGCCTTTAGTTGAAACCCACAGCAACTCATTTGGTGGTGGTCTGTGGATTATCTTATCTTTTTGATTCTGGTCTCCCTTAAAATTTACACAAACTCTTTTATATCTGTTTCCTTCAGAGAATGAAAAGAACATTGTAGAACGTAATGTGTCCACCTCAGGTGTCAGTATTTATTTTGAAGCCTACCTTTATGATGCTCCTAGTTACACCAACACTCAATGGCAACTTCCAACACATCCGAGCCGTCCTTCTGCTGCGGCTGAGGATGAAGATGATTCTCCTTCTGACAGCCAAACCCCTGAGAAAGTGAAGAAACCTAAGAAAGTGTACTGCTATGTGTCACCTAAGGTAGATATCGCAGAGCTACCCATCTCGAGCACAACTTTGAAGCACATTGCAAAAGGAGAGTTTCCTTGTGCCCTGATCTCTTAGCTCCAGGTTTTGGTTCAGGAAAGGTTTGCCTAAGCCTAACCAACACCTGTGGAGCTCCTGACTGTGAGTAATGTTAAAATGGTCCTTGAAGTTTTAGGGCTCTCTCTGTCTTTGTAGGTCAGATCTAAAGCCTACTGAGAACTTTGCCACCTATAGATATTTTGTTTGCCTTTCCTTTGCTCTGGTAAGGTGAGACCTGCAATTCCCTCTCTCAGTTTCTGATATCTGTAGATCAGAACACAGAGATTCCCAGATTTTATATTTTTGTCCCGTTTCTTCAGAGAAAAATGCAGGGGGAACATCCTAAGACAAAGGGTAAATACCTAGGTAGAAACAGGATTCAAGCAAGAAAGTGTGTTTTTTCTTAAAGTAAGAATATGTTAACAGAAACTATTACTCATTATTGTCTGTGAGCATTCAGCAAACTAGAAAGAAAATTTGACTAAGTCTATTAATAAATTTAGATTGATTTTGTTAATGCATATTGAAATGTGCAGTGATAAACAGCAAAGTGAAATGCTGGTTGAGGAATGGCTTTCTTGACAGAGACAGAGGGTTGTGAAACGGTTATAGGATATGTAGAAATGTTGAAATCTCTGTTACTTGCAGCTCTTAAGAATACATGCTGGGTCCTGGTCGTCGCAGCACCCTGTCATCCTTGATAGGGTATAGTTCTGGACTTTTGTACTCCTCTATTGCATTACCTGATAGAGGAGATCAGCAGAAGTGGCTGCTGTTACAAGTGCCCTTTAGGTGTCAAAGTTATTAATGCAATTCTGATGTTTCACAGAATTGCTCAGGTTGGAAAAGACCTTCAAGATCGAGTCCAACCTTGACCTATCCCTACTGCCCTTATTCTAACAGCCTGCCGCTAAACCTTGTCCCCAAGCACCACATTGAAATGATTCTTAAACACATCCAGGGATGTGACTCAACCCCCTCCCTGGGGAGCCTGTTCCAGTGCTGACCAACCTTCACTGTAAAGCAGCTTTTCCTGATATCCAACCTAAACCCACCCTGGCACAACTTAAGGCCATTTCCCCTCATCCTGTCGTCAGTGAGAAGAGAGCAGCCCACCTCTTGCTACATCCTCCTTTCAGGTAGTTGTAGAGAGCAGTAAGGTCTCCCTTCAGCCTCCTTTTTCCAAGACCAAACAGCTACAGCTGCTTAAGTTGCTCCTCGCAGGGGGTGTTTTCCAAACCTTTCACCAGCCTTGTTGCCCTTCTCTGCCCTCATCCAACACCTCAATGTCCTTTCTGTATTGAGGTGCCCAAAACTGAACACACTGTTTAAGGTGAGGCTTCACCAGTCCTCAGTACAGGGGCAGAATCACCTCCCTAGTCCTGCTGGCCACACTATTGCTGATGCAGGCCAGGATGCTGTTGGCCTTCTTGGCCTCTGGGCACCCTGCTGGCCACTAACAGTCAAGGTCCTTTTCTGCTGGTCAGCTCTCCAGCCACTCCTCTCCCAAGGCTGTAGTGTTGCTGGGGTTTGTGATGACTGAAATGCAGGACCCAACGCTTGGCCTTATTGAACCTCATACTGTTGGCCTTGGCCCATTGATGCAATCTGTCCGAGTCCTTCTGTAGAGCCATCCTACCCTCCAGCAGATCAACTCTTCCTCCCAACCTGGTGTTATCTGTGAACTTCCTGACGGTGTATTTGATCACCTCATCAAGACCATTGATAAAGATGTTGCACAGGAGTGGCTCCAGTACTGATCCCTGTAGGAAGCCACTTGTGACTGGCCACCAGCCAGATTTAACTCCATTGACCACAGCTCTTTGGGCTCAGCCATCCAGCCAGTGTTTGTGTCATGGTATCACTGGGTATCTCTGTATGTACCTAGAGCATCTGTCTCTGGGTAGATACATGCAGCAGATAACTCTCACCCCACTGGGATTTCTTTATGTGGCTGCTTTTCATATTTCCTTTGTTTCTGGAGAAGTGTTGCTTGCCATTTGTTTCTGGTCTGTTTCTGTTGTGACAGAAGTGCACTAAAAACAGTCCTTGCAAGGGCATGTAACAGAATCACTGTTACCTTCCAGTCAGACCAGTGATGTTCTGCCCAACACAGTTGCTTGCTGCTGTAAAAGATAAGCCACATGTGCTGCAAGTGCACACAGTAGTCTTCACAGAATCATAGAATGGCCACAGTGACCTTAAAGATCATCCAGTTCCAATCCCCTGCAGAGGCAGGGACACCTTCACTAGAGCAGGTTACTCAGGGCCCCATCCAACCTGGCCTTGTGGCTGCCCCATCCCTGGTAGTGTTCAACTTCCTTGAGCAACCTGTTTCAGCATCTCCTCACCCTCACAGCAAAGAATTTGTTCCTCATGACCAACTTCAAGCTCTCCTCTTCGAGTCTGGAAACCTTTCCCCTTGTCCTCTTGCTACGCAACTGTGTCAAGAGCCCTACCCTAGTTTTCTTGTAGCCCACTTCAGATCTTGGAAAGCTGCTAGAAGGTCTCCTGGGAGCAGCCTCTTGTCCAGGCTGAACAACCCCAACTTGCTCAGCCTGTCCTCATGAGGAAGGTGCTTCAGCCCTCTGATCCTTTTGAGTTGCTCTCCTCTGGACCCATTCCAGGAGCTCTATTTATTGCTGACAAGTTGCTTACATTCCTGTACAGCCTTCAAGGCTTTTAAAAGCCCCAGAAGATGTCACCAGTTGTTGCAGAAACCTCTTTGCAACAGGTTGGAGGGAGATGTGGCCCTGGGGATTTGTCCTGTGCCTCGTGTTTTAGGGACAACCCTTAAATGACGTGTGACCTTTTAACATTGTCTTTTCCTTGTGGTTCCTCAGCAATTCTCAGTGAAAGAATTTTACCTGAAGATCATTCCATGGCGCCTCTACACCTTCAGAGTGTGTCCTGGCACTAAGGTGAGCCTATTTCCACACAGCTGTCACAACACCTCTGCCTCGTTGGCTTGTGGTCCTTTTAGCCTGATTGTTTTCCCTTTGCAGAGAAGGGCTTCCACCTACAAAGCAACTCTTTCTGGTATCAAGTTTAACTCTGAAATTCCCTCCCAGTGCCTAAATTTGGATACTATATATGAAGAGGATCCAGTTATATCACTTCTTCCTGTCTGTTCTCCCAAAGCTAGGAAAGAAATCTTGATTCCTTTTGAATATGAAGATTTATTTTCTTCATAACCTTGCTAAAATGCTGAGGTTGTGTCCACAGGAGCCCCTAGGCTTAGGGTGTGAAGCTTGAAGAACTAACTGGAGTCTGGCTGCTTAGAATAGTGCTGTTGTTAACTCCATGAGTGATCAGAGAAAAGCTTCGAGTGCAGGTGGTGTTGCTCTGTTTACTGGCCACGCTGTGCCTTCTGCATGATGGGTTTACCATGTTCTTGCCTCTTTCTCCTGCTAGTTTTCATACCTCGGTCCTGACCCTGTGCACAAGTTGCTGACACTGGTGGTAGATGATGGCATACAGCCTCCCGTGGAGCTGAGCTGCAAGGAGAGGAATATCTTGGCAGCCACTTTCATTCGCTCTCTGCATAAAAACATAGGTAAAGGGGCAGCGAGGTGGGTACAACAGCCAGAGGTGTAGTTAGCCCTTCAGTGTCTGCTAGTTTCCGGGGGGAATCGCCAGCTCTGTTCCTGGTGGTGCTTCCAGGGAGTATTTCATCCTACCTGCTGCTCCTGTTCAGTCTGGCTTTTCTGTCAGGCCCTTTGAAGGTGCCCTTCTGGGTGTGTGCACGTCAGCAAGACTAATTGCAAACTGCCTTTAGGGTTCTCTCTCCAAACCTTGCTGTAATAAACTTATCCTAGAGGCTGTAAAGCTGACCTGTGCAGTTAGTCATTAGGAATGCCTTCTAGGTATTTGAGATGCTAACAGTCCAGGCCTGACTGAAGTTGCTGCTATTCTCAGGAGGCTCAGAGACCTTCCAGGACAAAGTGAACTTCTTTCAGCGAGAGCTACGTCAGGTGCATATGAAAAGACCTCACTCAAAGGTCACACTGAAGGTCAGCCGTCACTGTCTGCTGGAGTCGGTGAGTGTGTGGATCACTTAGTCTAGTGTTTCCTCCACCTTTTTTCTTCTGCTGAGTGCCTAAAGAAATCAAGACTGGCATGTGCTAGGGCAGCAGTGTCAAACGTGACTAAGTCCTTCTGTTTCAAAGCAGACAGCTTGAGATAAGGGAAAAAGGGAACACAGTCCCAAGGTAGCTCCTCTGTATTCAGGCTTAGTGCTGGGTGGGGTGCTGTGCTTCTTCTCCACAGCCAGTCACATGAGCTCAATTTCTGAACTCATGAGGAAACTCCAGCTCTGATAAATTTTTTAGGACTTAGTCATAGAGTAAATCAAGCCCTGAGAGATGCCTGGGGTAAATGCTCACAGAGCAGTTAAAAGCACGGCACCTGCTGGTGCTGTTCTGTCCCCACCTGATGGTGGAACCTGAAGCCCAGAGAATCACAGAATCATTAGGGATTGGAAGGCACCTCAGAAGATCATCTAGTCCAATCCCCCTGCCACAGCAGGATCACCTAGGTGTCTGTCTACCTGGACCAGATTGGGGCAGATCCTAGAGCTCTGACTTTCATCGTTCAGGGAGATAAGCTGTCAAGTTAGCTGTTACAGACGTGCATCGATAGGCTTCCAGCAGTGGTTGAGTGCTGGTATTTTCTATTTTTATATTTTATATTTTAATGGAGTTAAGGCTTCACTGATGCTGACCTGAACTGATGTGTTTCCAAAAGTGGATGTGAAAGAATCCTTTATGTCATGACTTCACTGCCATTCTAAATGCTGTGTACACAGGCTGGGTAGTTATCCTGACTTACTGTTTCCGGATGTGTCTCGCCAAGTTACAAGCATGGAGAGGATCTCTAGGGAAAGCAGGAGTGACTGGGATTTCTCTGATTTGCACTCAGTAAATCAGTGGTTTGGGATATTTTCCATGTTGGTGAATAGCTTGATGCAAAATTACTTTGCTTCTTAGCTGTGGTGTTGTGATTATTTTTCCTGCTGTATTGGAAATCCCTGTGCTGTCACAAGCACTGTTGTTACAGCCTAGTCAGACAAATGCCATCATAATAGGAAATTACAGAATCACAGAGTGATTGAGGCTGGAAAACTTCTCTAAGCTCATCCAACCCAGCCCGTGACATAACATCACCACAGTGGCCAGACCAGGGCACTAAGGGCCGCAGCCAGGATGTCCTTAAACACCTCCAGGGGTGGGGACTCCACCACTGCCCTGGGCAGTCCATTCCAGTGTCTGATCACCCTTTCTGTGAGGAGGGGCTTCCTAACATCCAGCCTAACCCTCCCCTGACAGCTTCAGGCCCTGCCCTCTTGTCCTGGCTTTGGTTGCCTGTGGGAAGAGCCCAACACCCACCTGCCTACAAACTCCCTTTAGGGAGTTGGAGAGTAGGATAAGGTCCCCGCTGAGTCTCCATCAGACTTTCCCTCCAGTCCCTTCTCCAGCCTCATTGCTCTTCTGGACCTGTTCTGCCCTGTTGGGCCATGAGCCAAGCTGAAGCTGCTGTTATGACTGAGGACTGCTGTGCAGCTTTTCTGATTTTCTTTAATGGGAATCTTGAATCAGAGCAGAGGAAATTCCAGACACTTGAAAGACACTAATAATTTTTGCATCATATGATCTTGGTGAACCTCTCAAGCTCTTTTCTAATGTTCTCAGAAACATCCCTTATTTAGAAATCTAATTAATGGGCTGAGCTAATGGAAACTGCTCCTTTCCCACCAGCATTTTCACACCTTAACCAACACCGTGCTGCAGCCTTGCTGTGCGAAGCCCTCTCGGAGAGCTCTTAGAGATAGTCTAACAGGAAATAAGAAGCTGGCTTCTCTGCCTTGGGACCTCAGTAGTTCCTAACTCTCACTTTTATACTTGAGAATGCTAGTCTGATCCTTGGGTTTTGTGTTGCTTGAACTGTCCATCCACACGTGCAGGACCGCATACTGATTGCGGGGTGCCGAGCGGTAGCAGTTGCTGCTATTTTGCTTCTTGTTTTGTTTTGTGTGTTTTTATTTTGCAGTCTTTTAAAGCAACACGAAATTTTTCTGTTTCTGACTGGAGCAAGAACTTTGAAGTGGTTTTTCAGGATGAAGAAGGTGAGTTGTCCTGTGAATATACCTGAGGAGGAATCAAAAGGAATGGTGGTGGAGTAGTTCTAGTCTAAAATTCTGGTTTCTTAGGGTATGGCTGTCCTTCGTGGCTTGCCAGCCTTTTCACTTTCTCATCTGTGTTAGTGAATTCTCCTGCTGGTGCTGTTCTGTCTCTGCTGAGGCCCAAACAAAAGATACTAGGACTAGGTTCAGGAGCAGCACCTCGAGTTCTAGAGTCCCTATTTACTGCCGTTTTGTTACGGAGCTGTCACGTCAGGCAGCACTGAGCAGCATATGTGAAACTCTTGAATCATTTAACCATGGATGACCAAGCTTCTTTTGTCTTCTAGCTCTGGACTGGGGAGGTCCACGCAGAGAGTGGTTTGAGCTCATCTGTAAGGCCCTGTTTGATACCACCAATCAACTCTTTACCCGCTTTACTGATAACAACCAAGCCTTGGTGAGTCTGGAGCTGCCCTGGACTTGCTGTGTGTGCTAGTCTTGTCAGGCACTTGCCTATTCCTTTGGCTTCCTCTTTGCAGGTGCATCCCAACCCGGGGCGTCCTACATATTTACGACTCAAGGTGTATGAGTTTGCAGGCCGCCTAGTGGGAAAGTGTCTCTATGAGTCATCTCTGGGAGGTGCTTACAAACAGCTGGTCCGAGCTCGCTTCACCCGATCCTTCCTGGCTCAGATCATCGGGCTTCGCATGCATTACAAGGCAAGACTTCCCAGCTGCGTCTGAAGCCTGTGTTGGTTTGGGGAGAGGCTGGATGCTGGTCCAGTAGAAGCTGTTAACCCTGGTAGAGCAGTGTGTGGCTGGTTTTTGGGGTGGGTTTTTGTCTTCTCACCATGTCCCTGCCTGGTTTCTTTTGCACAGTATTTTGAAACGGATGACCCGGAATTCTACAAATCCAAAGTTTGTTTCATACTGAACAATGATGTGAGTGAGATGGACCTGGTCTTTGCTGAAGAGAAGTACAGCAAAACAGGACAGCTGGAAAAGGTAAGAGAGCCAGTTCCTGGTGGTGGGACAGTTGAACCCCTCCTGCCCGTAGCAGGGGAGGCTGAGGACTCTCTTATGTGCCCAGAAAATGTAGCTTACTTTGGGCAGTAGCTCTGTGCTTTGGTTTATTCTGTCTGGGGGTTCAGGTTGGGGGAATGCTGCTGGTACCACTCACATCAAACTGTGTTCTGTTTCCAGGTGGTGGAGTTGATGACTGGAGGGGCTCAAGTCCCAGTGACCAACGAGAACAAAATCCTGTATCTAAACCTGCTTGCGCAGTACAGGCTGGCCACTCAGGTTAGAGAAGAAGTGGATCACTTCCTGAAAGGTAATGTGCAGTCTGTGCCCTGTTCCTTTCTGCCTTTAGCACTCAAGGGATAACACTTGCTGCTCTTCTTTCTTTCACTTCCAGGTCTGAATGAATTAGTCCCCGAGAACCTCCTGGCTATTTTTGATGAGAATGAACTTGAGGTGATTGCTGCCTTCCTAAGCACCTCTACCCTAACTTCCTCTCCTCTCTGACAAACAAAACACTTTCTGGATCTGGGATAAAGCCAAGATGTTTCTTTTCAAGGCATTTTAAACACTTGTAATTTGCACAGTAGTTGTTACCTTGTTCCTCGGGCTGCTGGCTTTCTGACTGCAGTCTCTTGCCTTTCAGTTGCTTATGTGTGGAACTGGAGACATCAGTGTCTGTGACTTCAAGGCACACGCCGTAGTGGTAGGAGGATCTTGGCACTTTCGTGAGAAGGTGAGTGAAGGGCTTTGTCCCTCCTGCTTGCTGTAACCAATTAGCCCAACACAACTTGGAACAGATTTTTCTGCTTGAAAATTAGGTTTCCAGAAGGACAAACTGGACAATTTGGGGGTCAGTAGGATGGCTGTGTGCACTGTTTCATGTTTCCCTCTAGACAGATTCTTCAGCCTAAAGATGATGCTGAGTCAGTTAACAGCAGGTGAAAATCAGAAGTAGTGATCTTTTCTAAAAGAACTAATTAAGTTCAGCAGGGAATCAGGAGGAACTGGTGGGAATAATTCATGGTGATATACTTATCTCTGAGGGATGCTTGAAGGTGGTGATTGCAGCCCACGGGGAGTGTTTGGATTTTAGTGCTTTGGTAAAGACTACTGAGACAGTAGCCTGTTGTGACAACTCTGTAGCACAGCCCAAGATGCAGAGCCATGAGCAGAAAGCAGAGTTTATTGTTGGTTCCCGCACAGTGTAAGGATAAGTTTACATAACCCATCACCGTAGAGACGAAGGAGAACACCTCTGACCAAAGGTATCCTGACAGAGAACCCAAAGGTAACGACAGAGACCACAGCAAAAGGAAAACCCAGCTGAATCCATCATAGAAAATGTCCATTAAACTCAAAGTCCATGTTGTTATCCAGGTCAGATTCATTGTGTGCAGCAGCCTGTTTGCAGAGAGAGAGAGGAAAGTCCTGCAGAGAGGTAGCACAACTCTCTCTTTGAGGGTCTCTGCAAGCAGCCTCCCCTTTATACTGTGGTGCTTCTTCAACAACTTCACCCCTAAAGCAGACAGCTGTAGCCATCCAGTCCAGACTCTCTCTCTCTCTCTCAAGGTTGCCTGCCTCTGGGAAAGCAAGCCAGGGGAGTATGTTTTCCACACTCTTCCATGAAAATGTGGACATTGTCAGTCTTTCACAGGAAAAAAGGAGTCAACTGCATGTCAGCCTCAGGTCTCAGCTCTTCATAGCCTAAATTTCTATCCATAATTGTTCCTGTACTTCCCTGCCTTTCCCAGTGGGAGTGGTATTGGAATAACAGCAGCTTTATTGATAAAAACAATGAAAGCTGCTGAAACACCCAAGATGAGAAAGGATTGGGAGTACAGACCTCCAACTGTAAGCACTGGGATGATTCTACCTTCATGCAAAAGCACCGAAAGACTACTGTAGTGCAGATGAGCTGCTTCATTACAAACCTGCCTCACTGCCTATGCAATTCTTTCTAGAAGTTTCTGTGGGGAGAGCAGAAGATTTTTTGCTGTAAGGGAAAGGACTGGTGTCAGGTAGTAATATGGGACATCACTTTACTGGTAAGAACCCGCATCATGCTTCTTTGTGTCGCAAGATAAGCTTCTGCTGACTGTTAGTAGAGCACCTGCTTCCAAGGGCAATTGGCTGATCTTCTTGCTACTTGCTTGCTGGCTGACCAGGCTTTACTTCTCCTGGTTCCTAACAGGTCATGAGGTGGTTTTGGACCGTGGTTTCCAGTTTCACGCAGGAAGAGCTGGCCAGGCTCTTGCAGTTCACGACGGGTTCTTCCCAGCTGCCTCCAGGAGGGTTTGCGGCACTGTGTCCATCCTTCCAGATCATTGCAGCTCCGACTCACAGTACTTTGCCGACAGCCCACACTTGGCACGTATCCTGGGGTGGGGGGATTTTCTGAATTGGGCTTTTGGGAATGGCACCAGCTCGTTAGGGGGGTAATGTGTGCGTGGTGCTCGTGTCAGCACATCGAAAAGCAGCTGAGGGGGATGGTGCCTGTTTTCTGACTGTTTTCTTTTGTTTTACAGTTTTAACCAGCTGTGCCTCCCCACATATGACTCCTATGAAGAAGTACACAAGATGCTGCAGCTAGCTATCAGTGAGGGTTGTGAGGGCTTTGGCATGCTGTGACTTCTGCTGCCCAGGAGACCACTTAGCCTCCTGGCTCTTCATGGCAAGTTCAGTCGTCTGATTGTTCCCAGTCCCTTCACGTGGGCGACGGAGGCAGAGCAAAGAATTGTGTAAAGGAGTTTTTAATCCAGAAGATGTGATGTGGCCTTTCCGTGTCCCAAATCTGTCATGGAGAATGCATCTTGTCCCCTCCCCTCATTCTCCCTTTGGTTCAAATGTGAAACAGCAAAAGGACTGGTGCATTTGTCAAGGAGATACTGCACCTGACTGCTGTGCACCCTGTACACCCATCCTTCTGTGACAAGATGAAGTTCACAAGCAGAAGCTAGAGTGATGTGCAAGAGATCTGCTGAGTTACTTTTGTTGTAGCTCTCTGGGAGGAAGAGGGGTGACTAGCATGGAGCTCTGCTGGAAACTTGGCTCACAGGAAGTCTTAGCTACTTTCTGTGTCTCGGCATAACTCCCCCAGTATTGCTCCCCAATAACTCATGCAGCTCTGTGACTCGTGGAGCGTGGTAGGGTTGTTCATCCTTTCAGAACCGGGCCCAGAAGGGTGTCTGGTTCTCCATCTTGCTCAGGATGCTGCTGTCACCTGTGCCACAGAGAAAAATGGGCAGCATCCAAGAGAGGGAGTAACCCAAAGAGGAGAACAGTTCCATCGGAGCACAAGTGCTGGCCCTGACAGTGATTCTGTACTACCTCCGTCGGGGTCCAGCAGCAGAAGCGTCCTTCTCCAGCAGTGGCTGGTCATGAACCCCTGCAAGTGAACTGGAAGAGGAGTTTCTCCTTCACTGAATGTATCTGACAGGTGAATTTGCACAGGAAGCTGTCCCATGCCCTTGTCTTCTTTACCCTTCCTCAGGAGAGAGAGTGTGGGCATGAGAGTGATCCCTCAGTACTGAGCATCGATGCTATCCCGTGTTTACCTTTGGGGGACGTGTGTTGTGACAGGCAAATCAGCAGCTACAGTGTGCACTGGGCTTGCTCTTGTTGGGATGATGGTACTGGGCAGAATGTGATACCTCTACCCCAGCATCACACAGGGTCTTGGCTTCTACCTCTATCCACCATGCAGCAGCCTGAGGCTTCTCTTTGTCTCCTGCATTTCAGGCAGATTTTCCAGAGGGGTGCTGATGCCCAGAGCAGCTGGCTTTCTGTCCTCCCAATCTTCCTCTCATCTTTCTTTAGCACTCCTTTCCTTCTGTTCCATTCAGTGCTTCTGGCTTTCCAGCACAAATTGTCAACTGGAAGTTCACTCAAGCAACCGCTTCACAGCTGCATTAACCCTTGTCTGGCTTGTGGGGAGAGTGGGCACGGCACACCGGTGTGAGGAGTAAGCTCATGGCTGTGGTGTGGTGATGTCAGTCCGTTCAGCACTTTCCAAGGAAGTAAAGGGAATGGGAATCTAGGAATCTCGATGAGTTCTTCAGGGAAAGAAATGTCAAGACCTTCAAGTTCTCCACAGCACCTTCGTCAGCTCGGGTCAGGAGTCAAAGGCACGCAAGAGTCCAAGTGTCAGAAACCTGCATTTCCACTACCTGCAACTCGATTATGCAGCAACCACCTTTCACTCAGTTATGGGATCGCTGGATTTCTTCCAGAATAGAGTCCCAGACTGGCATTGCTGAGCACATTCTACTGCACTTCAATTGGACAAAAGATGGCATCATCCTCTTCAGTGCCCCTCAAGCTGAGGTGGGCAGACTGTCGCAGCGTGGATATTTTAAGAGCAGCTTGCTTTTCCAGTGTAGCTCAGTTAACTTGGCTGGGAATTTGTGGAAAGCATCCTACATCTAGAAAAGCTTTAAAGGCAACAGCTTAGCCCTTCTGGGCTGAGTGGTACTGAGGAGAACAAAGCCAAAAAGCCATTTTGCTGCCAAGAAGCAGCCAGATGAACGGTGAGACCGCTCGGGGATTTCTTTGCTGTGTGAATTCAGTCACTCACTGGCATAGAGGGACTGGGAGGCTGCCAGCTTGAGAGTTACCACTGTTGTGCTCAGACAGATCGTTTTAATAGTGGCTGTTCCCTCTTTTTAAGTACAAGCTCCTTTGCTTCAGGTAGCTAACATGATTAGTGGAGTTACAGCTCCTGAATTTCCCATACCATCAGTTCACTGCTCTCTCCAGGGACCAAGAGAAGGTGGTGGTACTCAGCTTAGCTCCTGTTTGGTGGGCAGCAGAGCTTTGTGCTGTTTCTGTGTTGCAGCCTTGTCTTACAGTCTCATCTGGTAGGGATGTTTTCAGTGTTGTAGTTGTGGGCCAGTTCTACCAGTGACACTTTCCTCAGGAATCTCCTCCCTTTTCTTGAGCTGGACTTTTTTATTCTGAGGATGGAGTAGCTGCGGCAGCACTTTGCTGGAAAGAGCTCCTGAGTGCTTCTCACTGCATTGCAGCCAGCACCCCACGCTTCCCAGCAGCTGTGCAGATGCCAAGGACTTTCTTCTTATCACAAGTGCAGGCAGAAGTGTGATGGATGCTCTAAGTCAACTCAGCCCATCCCCATTCCTTCTGCAGGCCTTTAGCTGGTCCCGCAGTCCTGAAATCTATCACAGTGGGGTGGATTTCTAGACTTGTCTCTAGCTTTACAGCCTCTCTCAGTGCAGTCACTTTTTCTGCTGTCCTTAACACTATCAGAGGGGATATGCTGTGGTCACCTCTCCTGTACAGCACTTCTGACACAGGCTCGTTACTCTCCTCTTTATCTTTTATTTATTCTGACTTAATAGAGGTCCTGCCAAAGTTTTCAGGATCTTGGCATCATCTCAGACAGGTTCCATTTCCTGAAGCTGCTCTGAGGTGTAGAAGGCCTGGCACCTCCAGGCTGTGTTGCATGTTTTTAGAAACTAGGAGCTGTGGATGATACAGGTCAAATCATAGTTCCCTCTGGGGAATTTCTGGCAGAGTTCAGCCAAAATGTGGAAGCCTGTGGTTGTAATAGCTGATTTTGTAAATAGTTTGTATAATAAATAAACCATTTTGAAAATGCTGCCTCCTTAGCTCAGTGTTCCCTTGGAGCTCTGGGAATCGGACTGCTCAGTGCTGCGTGTGGGTGAGTGGCTGTGCTCTGGGCAGCCCTGCTTTGGTGGGGGTGGGACTGGATGATCTCTTGAGGTGCCTTCCAGCTCCGATGATTCTGTGGTTCTCACCTTTGGGGAGTGCAGGGGAAATAGTGTCTGACTAGCAGGATTGTCCCCAGGAAGGGGAGACACCTGCTGCTGGCAGCATCTGTGTTTTCAGGCCTCGGGCTGAAGGGTTTAAACAGCCTGTGAATTCACTGCTGTGTGTGGCAGCAGAGCCCTGCTCTCTCAGTGAAGCCTCTGGGGTGATGTGTGCAGTTGTGAGCCTATTCCTTTGGCCCTGCTCCTCTCTGAGCCCTCAGAGGGGCAATGGAGCATGCTGCAGCTGTCTGGCCCATCCCCAGTGAAATGTTCACAGAAGGTCCTTTCCATCTAGTTTGGCACAGAAGTGACACTGGCAAATCATTTCTGCCTTGCAGCTGCCTCAGCAGGTGAGAAGGCAGATGGAGAGAGGGGAATCAGTGAAGCTGTTGCAACAGCAAGGTCTGACCCCACACTACCTCTCTCTCCAACACCCACAAGTACTGGTTTCTTGCAGCACCACCCAGCACCTGAGCCTGGACCTTCGTGTCACTTCTCTCATACCTTAGGCCCCCTTCTGCTCTCTTCTCTGGACTTCAGTGGAGGTCTGGCTGGTCTTGGAGGGAATGTGGGTGGATCCAGGTTCTAGTGCAGTCAACCATTCCCCTCCAAGTGACACAGAGATTGACCTGGACAGAGGACAGGCCCTACCTACGGTGCTACAGGAGTCCTTCTGGGCCAGGACCCTTCACACCCTCATTCCCCTACCCACTGGGTCCAACCCAGATCTGCACAACCCCGTTGCAGGGTGGGGGGGAGGAATGGATAGCACCTGGGATCCACACTTCCAGGGCCACTTGGCCCCCAGATGTGGCTCCTGGCACTGTATTCCTTAGATTAATCAATGCCTTTTCTTCTTCTTCAGAAGGGTTCACAACCTACATGTGCTTCTTTCTCTACTGTGAGCAGACACCTAATGCACTGCAGATGGGACACATTCCATGGATTCAGGAGCTGCCTGCAGCTCCCACAGCAGGAGAACTCCCCAACTCGGGGCTGAAAGGCAGGGGACAGTGGGCCAGCCCCACCACCCTCAAAACCCCAGCGTGGAGACAGTCTTTTTAGAGGTCAAAGTCACAGCTTCTCTGAAAAGAACCATCTTGTATGAGGAAGGAGAATACATCCCTAGACAGCTGGATGGAGAAAACTTCAGGGCAGCAGCACAAGAGAGCTCTGTCCTGCTGGCCACACTATTGCTGATATAGGCCATTTGCCTTCCAGGCCACCTGGGCACCCTGCTGGCTCCTGTTCAACTGCTTGTCACCTAGTACTGCCAGGTCCCTCTCTTCCAGGCTGCTCTCCAGCCACTCATCACCCAGTCTGTAGCTGCAGAGCTGGCTGGTAAGGACAAAGAGCAGTTCAAAACTGTTCCCACATTGGAATGATGATCCAATTCTTGACCACGTTCAGGGAATACATCTAAAAGTAAATGAAAAGTTCACCCCTCAGTGATCATCAGATGCTGCTAGAGACCACCAGAGCCCTTCTACAGGATCCTAAAGGACCCTCTGGAGTTTGTGCCATGCAAATATTATAACTAACCTTCGGAAACAGGACGCCTATGTGTGGCTTTTCCAAGAAGTGCCATGAGTATCTGTGTCTCCTGCGTACAGAGGTTGGCCAAGTGCTGTAGTTGGCAAGCATAACAGGTGTGGTGACCCCCGCGCATCCAGTGCTGTAAAGAAAGTCTGTTTGCCCGCTCAAAGTTAAGCAAAGTATTAGAAGGTTCCTTCTTTTGCCAGATTTTACCATATCGGTGTCAGGTTTAGGCACACGCATTCTTTCCACTGCTGCATAAGAAAGTAATTAGCTGAGGATGGAAAGGACATTCCTCATCCCTGGAACAAAGAAATGAATGAACTACAGCATCCAGGGCTTTGCGAGCTCCTGGCCAAGTGTCGGCTCTGCCCTGTGAGGCAGGCGGGTGGGCAGGTGGGCCGTGTCCCAGAAAGTGGAAGGGCATACACGGGCACGTGCTCTTCTGCTGCCACCACCTTGTTAGCCAGCTGCCAACACTGAAGTTAAAGCTTGAACCCACTCAGACCCACTGCTTACATGACCCTTGCTCATCTGCCAAGTTACCTCTTCAGCTGGAAGGATGTACTGGGGTCCTGCTCTATTCCAGAGCCAGTGTCCTGTCTGGGGATTCATTCCCTGTGTTTCTGCTCCTTTCCTGGCTCACCTGCACTCCAGAGGGCAGGCAGCAGTGCTCCCATCCCAAGGAGGGCTGCCTGTGCACCAAGAGGGCCTAAAAGCGAAGGGGCAGTGGGAAAAAGGAAGCTGGGAGCAACACACCTGCACGTGGGAGAAGTGTTGGCAGCACAACTGCTGGAGAGAGGGATACTGGGGGAGCTGGACCCCTCTGCCGCAACGTTTTTTGGGCAGCAGATGGCTCAGTGAGGGCCCAGGACACACGTGTGAGTGTCTCCTTCCTATGAGCGCTTGTGGTGCCTCCTTTCACCCCCTTGCAAGCACGCAGTGATGCAAGGAGAGCCACCCACCCCAAAGACGCTGTGCTGCTGGGCTGGGGCAGAGCCTGCACTCTCCCATGAGAAGGAGCCCGAGAGAGCCCAGGGCAGTAGAGAGCAGCAGAGATGTGGCAGAGGAAAAGGCCAAGACGATGTGTTGGATAAAAGGGAGCTTGTGCCCTTCTTTCTCCCTTGCTCGGTGTACACGAAGCAGGCACTGACTGCCAGCCCCCGACCTCCAGAAGCCCACCATGAGACAGAAGGGGGAGAGCTGGGCTTCTGCTCTAAGGCGCCGGGATAAGGCTCCTAAAACACTTCGCTCAGCTGAACAACTGGAACTTGGAGGAGGGTCTTTTTCCCGTCTGGACTTAGACAAAGAAGAGAATGAAACCCTCAGGTCCGTGAAAGGTTCAGAGTAGCGGGGAAGGGCAGTAAGATCCTTCCCGCTGCTGTGCCCTCCTCCCGTGGGCGCGATGGAGGACTGACGGCGCCCGCACAGCCCCGCCGCTCTCCAGGTGCGGAGCGGCGGAAGTCTGTGTTCCCGCCCTTGCCCAGAGGCTCCCTCAGCGGCGGCTCCCGCTCCCCGCAGCCGCGGCGGCCCTGCTGTCCCCGGCGCTCCCCGCTGCGGCCTGCGGGACTCTCCGGCCAGCGAGGGGTTAAAGGCTTCTCCGCTCCAGTCTGTTCCCCTCAGCCAAAGTGGGTGTTACTGGAATGTCTCCTCTCCTAATGAGGGGGGCTGAGCCGCGTCCTCTGGAAAGGAGGGATGGCAGCATCAAAAAGACTTGCAAGGGGGAGGTTTCTAAAAATAAAACCCTCCGTCCCCTCCCGGCACTGCCGGTGCCAGAGGAGAACGCGAAGGTGCTCGGAGCCGCCTGCGGGGCCCTCCGGCTCCTCTTCCCTCTCCTCCTGCTCAGACCGCACTCAGCCCCTGCACATGTGGGGCCCCGCCGCCAGCCTCGTCCCGCTCACCTTCGCCGCCCTCCTGGGCTTCTCCCACTCCGGGCTGGAGCGGGGCAGCGCTGCGCTGGTGGCGACGGGCAGGGCGCGGGGCCTGTCCGCGGCGCCGGGGACCCCCCTGCCCACAGCGCCGCCCGCAGCCGCTCTCCACGTGCCCCGCGGCGGCGACGGCCGGAGACAGCGCCCGGGACGCGCGGGGCCGGGCTCCGGCCCAGGGCGCAGGAACAGGCGGCAGGGCAGCGGGCTGGTCGTGCCCCGGGCGAAGGAGCCGAGCGGCAGAGGGAGGATGGCGGGGTAAGTGCTCGTGGCGTGAGACCCGCCGTTCTCCGCACGGGGACCCTTGGGCGGCGGGGCCGGGTCCCGTCCGTGCCCCGAGGAGCGCCCTGGCACCCGCGGGGTACGGGCCGCGCTGCCTCCCTGGGGCGGGACACGGCGGCGCTCAGAGCCCCGCTTTGTGCTGTGTCCGTGTGTCCCTGACGAGGTGCCGGGGGGTGATCGATGCGGTGCTCCCGCTGCCTGTCGCATGAGGACGAGTGGTTCCCGAGCGGTGTCCGTGTGCTGACACGTCGGGCTTCGGCGGGTCAGACAGCCGGGGCGGGCGGGGGTGTCACTTGGCCCCACTCCGAGACGGCCGAGAGCCGTCCCAGAACGGGACTGGCTGTGGAGAGGTAGTGTGAGTATGATGTGTGGATGGTGGGAGAGTCTGTAGGGGCTCACTTGGCTCTTCAGGATGGAGCCTGGCTGCTGCTTCTCTTGCCGCAGGTACCTGGCCTCTTGGCTCCTTCCTCCCATAATGGGCCTCATAGAAGCATTCCACATGGCAGCTTCCCATGGCTTCAGCTGGCTCAGCCTGAGGAGGCTTCCTATGACTTGCATGGCAGAGCAGCTTCCAGCTCCAGTCTCTGGCTACAGCCAGGTGGAGGGGAGATTGTATGGCAAGGGCAACCTTCAACATGAGGTGGCTGTTGCAGCACAGAGGTATCTTTTGGCCCTGGGCCCCATTCTCTGCAGTTTCTCCTGTGGCTGGAGCCCCTCATGGGGAGCTCTGAAGCCAGCTGAGAACGGCTGCTCTAGCCATCCTGCAAACAGTTTGACTGACCTATGCAGGTGAGCCCTGCCTGGGGACACTGAGCATAGGCTCAGGGATCACTGCCCTCTGATGTGAGCATTCTGCTAATGCTCACAGGTGAGGAGCTTCACTAGAATACAAAAGGCAGCTTTGACTGAGGTTTTTTCCTTCCATACTTGTCTTCTACAAAACTTGACTACAGATATGTTCCCTGTGCCACTCCAGGTGCTTAAACAAGTCCACAGAAGCACCCGACTTGTTTTTCTTCCTGTATGTTTGATATGTAAGGTACTGATCACTAATGTCTGGTTGATGGCAGGTAGGTTTTGAGCACGGTTTGGCTCACCCACTTGTGGTGGATGCTTCTTTTTCCTTGTGGAACTAGCTTTGTGTCTGTTCAGGTCATTCCCACCACGTCACTTCCTACAACACACAACTCACATCCCAGATTATTCCCCCCTCGATGTTAAATCTCCTTGAGGTGTATACCAGGTCTTCCCATACCCAACCCCACCCTGCCCACTAAACCCAGTCCCCCAGGGCCACATCTACTTGGTGTTTGAACCCCTCCAGGGAGGGCGACTCCCCTCCTTCACCGGGGAGCTTTTTCCAACCCCTGACCACTCTGTCATTTCCTGATGTCCAGAGTAAACCTCCCATGGTACAGCTTGAGGCCATTTCCTCTTGTTCTGTCGCTGGTGACCTGGGAGAAGAGACCAACCTCCACCTCTCTGCAGTCTTCTTTTGGGTAGCTGTAGAGAGCAATAAGTTCTGCTCTTCTCTAGACTAGACAATCCCAGTTCCCTCAGCTGCTTCCTATCATCCCTGTCCTCCAGGCCCTTCACCAGCTTCATTGCCCTTCTCTTCTGCACCCACTCCAGCCCCTACAATGTCCTTCTTGTACTGAAGTGCCCAAAAGTGCACCCAGTACTTAAGGTGAAGCCTCACCAGTGCCCAGTACAGGGGAACAATCACTGTAGTCCTGCTGGTCACGCTATTGCTGGTGCAGGCCAGGGTGCTATTTGCCTTCTTGGCCACCTGGTCACACTGCTGGCTCCTGTTCAGTTGCTGTCAGTACCACCAGATCCTCTTATGCTGAGGAAATGATCTGGAACACCCCTTTGGTTAGTCTGGATTGTCCCATCCCTCAGCCTACTGTTGGAGAAAATGTTGGAAAAGGGAAAAACCCACCTCCAATCCTTGGTGCTCTGCAGCAGCCCAAACACTGGGGTGCTAGGAACACCTTTCTAGCTGGGAGCACTGGGAGAGATGGCTGGGGGGAGGATCAGCTTTATCTCAGCTAACCCAAATAGTCCATCAGCCTTGGTTTGGCGTTTACCTAGATTGAGAGTCTTGGGAAGATCCAGTCCTGCTCTGTCAGGTTTGGGCTTTTTTGGGGTTAGAAGGACTTTCCCCTTTCTGCAGTTGGCATGTTGCAGCGTCGCTTTGGGATCGCGTGGCAGTTGGGTTGGATTTGAGCCTGGTTCTTTTAAATGAGTGCACTCAGCAGTCCTCGCCAGGTTTCCAGGCAGCAGCTGCCTCTGGTGACAACAGCTGGTCTGCACTGCTCTCAGGAGCAGGTGGGCAGCCCCTGAGATCAGGCTGTGGCCAGAACTGTGCTGGCCTGCTTTCTAAGTTTTTTGCTTTCACCCCTCAATCAAGGGTGTGAGCAGGGCTGGTTGGTCCAGCACTTCCACGCTGCTGAGCTGTGACCAGCTAGCTTTGACTCTCTGTGGTGTCAGAGCATTGCCTGAAGCTCAGAGGAAGGCAGGGCTGTGCCTTGAGGCTGTGTTCCCCATGGTAGCTCTCTGCCTCTGTCCTGGAAGATGAGAACTGGGGGTATGGGTACTGTCTTCAGAGATCATGAGAAAGCCTAGTCTGTGAGTAACCACGTAGCATTACTCATCCTGAAAGCTAACTGCTGCCTCCAGCCATTCCAGGAAACCATCCTTCCACCTCATCCATCTTCTTACACACCTTGCTGCACTGGACACAGAATTATTGAGGCTGGAAAAGCCCGCTGAGCTCGTCCAGCCCAGCCCGTGACCTAACATCACCACATCAGCCAGACCAAGGCCGCCAAGGGCCACAGCCAGTCTGTCCTTCAACACCTCTAGGGATGGGGACTCCACCACTGGTTGGGGGTTGTAGGACAGGTGGTTGAACTTTGTGATGTTCAAGGTCTTTTCCAACACTGATGACTCTGTGATTCTGTCCTATGATTCTATGATTCACTAGTCCTTAGGGGTTTCTTTTCCAAACACTTACACAACTCAGCCCTTGTCCCATTGGTTTTGATCTCATCTGTGGGTCTGTGTGGAAGGAAATATCACATGCAGCAGGAAATGATTTTATGGGTGACTCAGAGGTGCTGGTTGCAGAGAGAGAGAGAGAGAATCTGGCTCCCTCTGCTCCTAACCCCATTGCTTTGTCTCTCTGCTTAGGCCCAATGTGTGTGGGAGACAGTGTTGCCCAGGATGGACCGTGGCTCCCAGCACAAACCACTGCATCAAACGTAAGTATGACAGTCTCAGCTGGTGGAGATTTCACAGGACACCCCTAAACAGCACCTGAGTGTTGCTGTGACCCCATACATATGCCCTACCCTGAGCCAGAGTCTGGCTGGCTGGGTCCCCACAGGCAGTGCTGCAGCATCTCCGAGGGTCTGCTGGGCTGTGGATCAGCTAACGATGGCTTTCCTGTGTTCCCATTATCAGGTTGCTGCTGATGCAGAGCATCACAAGGGCACATTTGTGGGGGAGTTCCAAGCCCTGGGCTTGTGTTGTCCTGCTTGGAGCAAAAGGGGGACCTATGAAAGTGTTGGCAGGTGGGAACCTGCAGACTGGGGCTGTACTCACGGGGATGAGCGTTGCTGATGCTGAGAGGGAAGTCGAGGCTGCACGTTTTCTGAGTGAAATCAAGAAAAGCAAAGAATGGAGCTAGCAGAGCAGCTGGGACAGATGAGGCCAAAGTGTAGGGCAGCATGTTGCATGTGTAAAAGCGTGGGGGGCTCCTGCACTGCAGAAGCTACCCAGCCAGAGTCTTCCTGCCTCTGTGTTAATACATACTCTGTTCCTCCAGACTGCTACAGCTCTGATGGCTGAGGTGATGTTGGGCATCAACACTGAAAGAGCAGGGGTTGAGGCAGGCAGCTGTACTGTCAACTCCATCCCTGATAGCTGCACAACCACAGCCCAGCCCCTGTCCCTAAAACATCAGGGTTAGACCACCCAGAGGACTGCAGTGCCATGTGCACTTGCCTGGGCCCAGAGATGAGAGGGGCTGTCTGCAGGCAGGGAACAGGAACTCCAGCCTTTCTGGGCAGGAGTAGCCAAGAGCATCTCCCTGCACTCAAGTGGCAGCTGGGAGAAGAGGCTCAGCTTTGTGTGCTGTGGGACCTCCTGGCACCTGGGGATAATTTTGTTAGTGGTTGTTGTTTGGAGCCAGGGGCCAAGGGCTGACTCACCTCCTTTCTTCCTCTCCCTGCTGTGGACAGAAGCCAAACGGCAGAGAGAATGCTGGGCTGCCAGGGAGCTTCTGTGAGCAGAGCTTGAGGCCAGGGGAGGCAGTGTCTCACTCTCATTAGAGGTTTTTGTAGGATCAGTAGGTCTGGGCTTGCAAGATGCAGGCTGTCTAGCGACTGGTGTCTTTCCCTTCTAGTGACACTTGTGTCCATCCAGCCCAGGGTACAGTTGCCCTTCTGGGCTGCCCTCACACACTGCCGGCTCGTGTTGAGCTTCTCCTCTACCAACACCCCCAAGTCCTTCTTCTTGGGGCTGCTCTCAATCCATTCAGCACCCAGCATGGATCTGTGCTTGGGGTTAGCCCAACCACAAATCCATGTTGAGTGGTGGATGGATTGAGATGATCGTTTTTGCTGTCCCTAAAGCCCCAGCTCCTGGCAGGTGATTCCATGAAACTACAGTGAGGAGCAGCTGTTACTTTGACAGAACCTGTTGATAGCTCCAGCTGCTGGGGAGAGAAGTCTCAGGGTAACCCCTGGCCTCAGAAACCAGAAAGCAAAATGAAGGATTCCTTATGCATCTCTGTATTTAATTGTCTTGTTTCTTGTGTCAGTGTTAGAGTTCAGGGTTTGGGAGCCTGACGCGTGGTTTCACACACTTGGCACTGCCATCACTTCCAACGAGTGGTCTGCTCTCCCAGCTCCTTATAGCTGGGCTGAGTGAACATGAGTGACTTTGTGAAGCTCTTTCAATTCTTCCCAAGTCTGCAAAGGCAGCTAGGAAGGGGGTTAATGCTAGAGCTGGAATATATCAGCTAAGGCAGCTCCCCACCCATCCTGTACGCAAGGACTGCAAGATCCCATTCTATTCTTCCCCTTCTCTCTATCAGATGCCTTAAAGGCTCTTAGAGTGCCTGCTCATTTACCCCTGTTTTCCTGTGGAGGGGCACAGTCTGACTGTGAACGCTGTGAGTGGAAGGGGTTGTGAGAACGGCTGTGCTGCCAGGTCCCAGTGCTGCAGCTCTGCAGCCTTTCAGCGTGTGAGGGGATTGTTTTCAATGGCAAGCTCCCTGCTCTGGGGAGGGGTGGTGAAACAGGCACTTACTGAGAGATAACAGTAGAGACTGGCAGACTATTTAAATAACAGTTGACTCTGGTATTATAATATTACATCAACTTCTGGAGTGCCAGACTTCCCAGCGTTAATTTCCCACCGTTCATTCCTGCCTGACTAGGGCTCTGTCTCTGTTCCAAAGGCTGTAGTAGTGGCTGATATATTTGACTGGGGTATTTCATCAAAGCTTCTGGCTTTAACCTTTACACCCCTACATGACTGGTGTTCCTCCTTTTCTCGAGAACACCCTCTTCCTGAGTGTCAGTGTGGTAGTGAAAGTGAAATGAAGCATTGCATCCACTGTATCCCTGATCTAGTTAGGAAAAGCTCATGGCAATTCAGTTTTGGGATGTGGAAGATGATGTGGTGGTGGGAAAGGACCTCAGAATCTGTACAAGGGCTTCCCTGGCTTGGTGACACTGGGCTGATGTGTGGCTGGCACACAAGGCTGGAGGTCTCTGTGTGTCTGTTGCCCAGAAGCTGCATTTCTCCCTGAGACAGATGGGGGCTACCATGCAAATCAGACCCCAAAATGGACTAAAGGTGATGTGTAATCCCTTGCCTTGGAATTAAGGTCTTATTCCTGCCCAAAGGGCAGTAGGCAAAGCTGGAGGCTGCACGCACTCTGCAGAATGTGCTGCTCCTCTCTGAGCTTTCCAAAATTAGTGTTGTTGGAGAAGAGCTCTGTAGAGGCTCGTGGGGAGAACTGCTCTCTAGTGGAGACCAGGAAGGAACAAGTCTCTAAGTGGGGATGACCTTGTATTAGGGACCCACAGCAGCAGTGACACCAAGACTTTGACAGTTGTAGCACTTGGCTGGGGCAGTCCCATCTCTTTTCTGGAAGCAGATGACCTTCAGACTGAGGCCCACGTTCACTAAAGACCTCTCTGTGTCTCCTCAGCTGTCTGCAACCCGCCGTGCCAGAACAAGGGCTCCTGCAGCCGCCCGCAGGTCTGTACCTGTCGTTCAGGCTTCCAGGGCTCTCGGTGTGAAGAAACTGTTCCAGAGCAGGAGTACCATCCACCTGCTGCCACCACTGCCTTCCAGCGCCGTGCAAGCTCCCACCGGAGGAGGACTGGTGTGTCAGGGCGGGACGTCTCCTTCCGAGGGAACCAGGCGCCTGTCCCACAGCCTGTCCCACTTGTGTAAGTCCGAGCCATTGCCTGGTGGGGTGCTCTGCAGAGCCCACAAGCAGCTCATGCCCTGCTCAGTCGGGTCACAGCCTTTTCTGCGTGAGGCTGGATGCAGCCTCCCCAGGCTGTGGTTGCTCGTGTAAGAGGTTTGAGCCCTGCTGTCCCTCCAAGGGACTCTGTTGGTACCCAGCGCCGTGTCACGGTCCCTAGGCACATGCAGGGATGGGGCAGGCAAGTGATGGTCCAGTGGGGAGGGAGAGCTGTGAAGCTTGGCAGTTGGTCCTTGCCCAGCTGTTAACACGCTTTGTGGAGGCAGCATGGTGGGTGAAGGACTGGGTGTTGAAAGCTGTTTCCCAAAAGCCTGTGTTTAGAGCAGTGTGAGTGGGTCGTGCCCACAGAAGAGCACCCCGAGCTGAGGTGTACGCAAAGTGACGATACTGCCTCCTGGCAGATTCAGGTTGTTCCTGAGCCGTTTGTTCCATATTTCTGTGACACCTTGCTTTGATCTGGCTCGTTTTGGTACCCAGGCAGGTGCCTCCATACTAGAAACAGCAGCAAAAGTGCTGCCCTTGGAGTTCACAGAGGTCCATGCAGAAGAGACTCTGCAAGGAATGTGTTAAGCTCAGGATGGCAGCTGTGGCATCACCAGGTCTATAGAGTGGGGAACAGTTCATAGCTTCAGCCCGTTTGTCTCAGATCAGTGCTGAGATGCTCTTGTACCTGAGCTGCAGCTACTCCATCCGTTGTGTGTTGTGAAGTTCTGCTGGAGCTGTGGAGTTTCTGCTGAAGGAAAGGTGCCTTTCCCTCGCAAGCCCTGCTGCTGTGCTGGCAGCTTGGTGGGGATGGAGTGGTGAGAGTGGTGACTGCTGCTGCATAGCAACACGTACATGTTCTTTTATTTAGCAGAAAAACCCCACCTCTGCTCTTCTGTGAGTCTGTGGGCACAACAGCGATGTGTTAGGCTACAACACCCGTAAAGGCCCTCGTCTGTGTCTTGTCCAGACACGGTGTCAACGCTTGCTGAGCTGGGATTGCTGAATGCCCAGCTGCCTGCTGTACTCCAGTGCTGTCGCAAGGAAGTGGGGCTCTATGAAGGACCTTGCAGTGCCTTTCTCCTCCCCTCCCCATTAAAGCCATAGGACATGACCTTCTTGCACAGTTTGTTGAGAACATTTGATACTGATCCTTTGTGATGGCTGCAAGTAGGGAGCGCTCACTGTGTCTCTGGAGCCTGTACTGCAGGCTGCTGCCTTTCCTGCCTGGGCAGTGTGGAGCTGCCTACACTGGGCTGCATTGAAATGCCCCTGCTCAGCCCAGTTTCACATCCAGTCAGTCACCTGGATTTTGTCTGAGGACCACATATGAAATGTGTACGACTGGCATGATCTAAAAGTTGTGCTGAGATGTTCACGGCCCTTGAGGAGTTGTGGTGAGCACTCCCTGGAGTGCTTGTCCACCTGGAGTAGCTCACGCCAGTAGGGAGGCTCTGCCAAAACCTCTGTTCCCTCTCCTCGAAGCAAAGGATAAGAAGAGCAAGGAGAAAAGAGAAGGCAGGATGTTAGGTGTGTGGCAGGTGTTGCTGGATGGAGAAAATATATTCCAAAGCCCCTTTGGAGAACTGGCTGAAATCAGCTGCCATCCTGCTGTCATTCAAATATCTAGCATGGTCCTAGGAGAGTGGAGCCCATGAGTGGGCATGAAGCTTTCCACCCTGGGGTAGCCACTGATAGCTGTGATTTGGCATGGAGGACCAGCATGTAAGATGAAAGGTCATGGCAAGATCATTAGCTTTTTGAAGATGCTGCTCCAAGTAGAGGCAGATTTGACTTAACTGTCAAAGCAGGATCTGGAGCCTCTTGTTCATGGCCAAATTTCTGCAGGAAAAGGAGAGATGGTTACTGCCTTACCTGGGTTGTGGCTAAGTGTCTAGGACTGTCCATGACACATAGGCCTAGGAGTGGGTCTGTGCTAGCCACACACCTTGTGCTCTTCTGCTCACGTGTGACTATCACCTTGCGTTGATGAGGGTTATACCATGTGTTAGTACCCGAACAGCGGAGAGAATTTAAGCTGCTGCTGGCTGAGAGGTGCCCCTGAGTAAAGGCATTTCCATGGCACAGGCCAGGTCAGGTTTTCATGGCCTCTAGTTGCATCAGGGGAGGTTTAGATTGGATAGTAGGAAGTGAAAGAGTGGTTGGGCTGCCCAGGCAGGGGGTGGAGTCCCCATCCCTGGAGGTGTTTAAAAACCGGGTACCTAGAGCACTTGAGGCGATGATCGGTCCAGGGGTTAGGGAGATGTTAGGATGACAGCTGGCCTTGATGATCCTTGATGAGCCATGATGATTCTATGATTCTACTTTGCTTGGGGTGAGAGCAGCCCAGAAGATCCACAGTCTACAATATCATCTACCCAGGATGACAGAGTGCTGCTATCCTTGTCTGCTGCTGCTGTCGTGTCTTTACGCTCGTTACTCGAATGATGCATTCTCCCAACGCAGATAAACCCCAACAGCATCTTTCTAAGCAGCTTCCCTTTGGCAGCATCATTTTCACAAGGTGGCCAAGAATTTACATCCCCTGATCCAAAGCCAACTGTGAGTAGATATGTGAGACCTTGTTAAAAAACCAAAACTAAAAAGCCATGTCAGACTTTGTGAACAGAGATTCCACTCAGGGCAATGAGGTCTCCATAAGCACCAGATTTTGGCTCCTTTCCTGCTTTGGATATAGCTGAAAGGACTTGCTGAGTTGGCTGGGAAGCCTAAAGGAAAAACTCAGGCTGCCCAAGAGGAGTGTAAATGTCATTCTTTTATAAAAATACTTCTGTGTTTGAATTACATGTTATACCTTCTCTAGCCTGGCACCACTTAGAGTTGTTCTAGTTTCTAGTGTTTTAAAGCTGTCAGCACCATTCTGGTTAGTGTGTTTTATGTATTTACTTTCTAGGGGGTTACACATGGCTTCAGAGCAGCAGGAGGAGAGCTGGCTTTTCCAGATCCTTTTAAACTCCAAATATAGTCTTTACATAAGGTCTCCTTCTTCTTAGGAGCCCTTCTTGTAGCTTAATGCAGCCCCTGGGAGAAAAGACACAAGTGCATTTGTCTTTCTAACCCTAAGAAAAATCCTACTGCTGGCAGCTTACAATCCCAGACTCCATGCAAGAGAGCAAATGCCAGGGGTGTAATGACAGGTTGATAACAACACGGAGCTCTGCCTTCTCTGTAGCTCTTCTGCTGCTGTGCTGCTCCATTGCTTTGGAGCCCAGGTGCTGCCAAGGCAGCTGCAGCCTTCCTGCCTGCTCTGGAGTCCTTCTCACCAGGAATGCCAGGGGAGGTGCTCTTCCCTGCTGGTTCTTGACGGGGATACTCAACGCCATGTGGGAGAGGTTCAAGAGCAGACTGGTGCTCATGGTTTCCCTGAAAGCAGTGGCATCATGCATAAGTGGGAAGGAGCACTACTGGTCCCCAGCCAGGCTCCAGTCTTCTAGCCAGTGAGCCACTGGAGTAATGGGGCTGGGTTTTGAGAGTGGGTGTCACGTCCCAACACAGCTCTCACGGCTGGAGTGCTGCAGGTGAGGGAATCCTATGTGTGGTTGGAAATGGAGAGATGTGAGCAGACCTAACTAGCTTAAGCAAATAGACCCCAAGGCCAGGGGGTCCTGCTGGCTGTTCAGCCATTATTTTAGCTTAAAATATGCCCCAGATCCACAGAGTTCCCAGGATGAGTGGGAGACTTCCCAGCAACCCCTGATGTCGATGAAAAGCCTCCTCTTCTCCAGATGAGAGAACACACACATCTCCTCTTCAGTGTCTTGCTCTCATGCCCTGTGTGTGTACAGCTGCAAGCTCTTCCCCCCACTCACATGCCTGGTATGAGAGAGGCTTTGCCCACCCTCTCCATGTTGTGTGTAAAGTGGGAGGCCAGCAGCTGCCTCTCCCCTCTCCCTGGAGTGCCCGTGGGCATGAGGATGAATAGGCTGAAGTGTTTTGTTGGGGCTCTGATGTTGGCAGCCTTGTGGAGGAGGTGAGTGTTACTAGTCAACAGGATGGAAATGAAACTCAAGAGTGCTTGTTTTCTCCCCGCTGTCCAGGGCAAATGAGTGACCTCTCCAGAGCCAGCCATGAGTTTTCTTCTGGCTGCCACCTTTGCAGCAGGTTTCATTAGCTGGGGTCTAGGTCCTCACGTCAGCTCACAGTTGTTAAGTGTTGTGGAGGCAGAGGACCCTTTGTGTTGGAGATCTCAGTGTGCCTGTGGGCACACGGGAAGGTTGGTATGTTGTCCTCTGCTTTCATGTGCCTCTGCCCTAAATACTGCTGGGCAGGAGCCTGCTGTTTGCTGAACTGGAGAGCACAGGGAGGAGGAGAAAGGCAGTGGAGGTGTTGCCATGGCTTCTGCGTGACCCCTGCATATGAGCTGTGGGGGCAGCTGCAGCTTTTCTGGGTGTTTCATCCCAAAGGAGCCTGTGGCTGAGCTGGGGACAGGAGGGCTGCACAGCTGCCCGTCTCCTCTGCCACCCGTCCCACCTGCCATGGGACAACCTACCCGGTTCTGCTGGAGGCGTGGTGTCTTCTCTGGCCTCCCTTTCCTCCTAAATCCATTTCAGTCTGGGAAGTGTGCAGGGTTTGGCCTGAAAGTGGCATTTGTGATTAAGTAGCCTGGCCTGGGGTCTGCACTGGTGTCAGACCCTGACCAACGGCAGGGGAGCGTGTCCAAACAATTGTGAGCAAACAGAAGAGAACTTGGAGCAGGAGAGGCCCTGCACCTGCTGAAGAGGTCTGTGCTCTTTGGTGGGAGCAGAACACACAGGTCTGGTCTCTGATGCGTTCTGAGGCTGGCTGCTTCTTCCCATGTTTACACAGACACTGATGCTGAGGCTGCCCATTCTTCTGTGATGCTTTAGTGGAAAACCAGCTACTGCTGAGTGTTAGAAAGGGGGAAGTGAATCACTGAGTTTGGTCCCTGTTGTCCCCAAGGAGGGAGGGCATCTGGCCAGCGGGACAGACAGACAGACAAGACAAACACTGAGTATATTGTTCGGTGTTTGAAAAACAAGGAAGAACCCATCCGTTATCCTGGCTGCTTATCAAGGCTGATCCTGACCCAGCCCCTGTCCTGGCTGAGCCCTCTCTCCTCAGAGCTGTGCATGCAGGCTGATGGAGCTGGGCTGGACTTCACAGGGCTGCAGCAGCTTCCTTCTGCAGGACCCTTCTAGTCTCTGCTGCCACTCTGCATGGCCCGAGGCTAGCATCCCTAGCATTTGCATCCCAGACATCATGTTAAGCTGGGGGCCTGATGTGGGAGTTTCTGGACCCTAGGGGACTGGTTTGTTCTGCGAGGGCCACTGCTCATCCACTCTTTTTTGGCCAGGGTTGTCTGTTATGGCCCTTTGTGGTCTCTCAACTCTCTGATGTTCATCAGGGCACAGACATTCCAAGCACCACCTGGCCAGCCCTTGGCTTTTCTGGGGTTAGCACCCCTCCCCACTGCTGACACTGGCCAGAATTCCCTCTCTGCAGTGCTTCAGGCCATCCAGCCTTCTCTAGTCAGTCAGTCTTCCCTTTGGAAGGGAAGAGGGTGAGGCTGAGTGAAAAACCAGTAATGCTGCTGTGGTGCTTGGCCCTGCACACAGAAAAGACGCCGTTTCCCAGCTCCATAGTGAACTGGCCAAGGTCAACAGCTGGATGAAAAGAGTCCAAGAGAAGCTAAATCCCAGAAAGACTGAGGTGCTGCTGCTGGGGAGGGGAAAGTGTTTTGAGGAATTTGCCACCAAGCCCCAAGGAGGATGCCTGGCCTTAGGTTGCTAAAAGAAGTTATGACTGTATGTCTGTCTGGATTCCTTATGGCATTTCATAGAATCATAGAATTGTTAGGGATTGGAAGAGACCTCAAAAGATCATCTAGTCCAATCCCCCTGCAACAGCAGGATCACCTAGACCAAGTCACACAGTCAGTCTGGGTTAGAAGGGACCACAGGATCATCTACCATGGGCAGGGACACCCCACCCTAGACCAGGCTGGCCAGAGCCCTATCCAGCCTGGCCTTAAACACCTCCAGGGATGGGGCCTCCACCACCTCCCTGGGCAACCCATTCCAGCCTCTCACCACTCTCGCGGTGAAGAACTTCCTCCTCACATCCACTCTAAATCTACCCAGCTCCAGCTTTGCTCCATTCCCCCCAGTCCTGTCGCTACCTGACATCCTAAATAGCCCCTCCCCAGCCTTTTTGTAGCCCCCTTCAGATACTAGAAGGCCACAATAAGGTCACCTGGAAGCCTCCTCTTCTCCAGACTGCACAGCCCCAATTCCCTCAGTCTGTCCTCACAGGAGAGGTGCTCCAGCCCTCTGACCATCCTCGTGGCCCTCCTCTGCACGCACTCCAGCAGGATGTCCCACTTTGCTGGTTTAATGCAGGTACAGCAGTCTGCATTGTAAAAGAGGGGACCTTTTCCCTGGTGAGCTGGGTGGTTTCTCTGTGCTCAGTCCTCAGAAAGCATCACAAGCCATAAATGAGTATGGCTTCAGAGAGCAGAGTTTTTGGTCATTCTGTCTCCTTTGTGCCTCTCACTTGCTCTTACTTGCTTGACCTGGCTCCTCTCTGGACTGCCTCACTGCTCTTTCAGTGCTCCTTTAGATCCTGACAAAGCTCCCACCATCACAAGTGTATTTAGAGCTGCTTGTGTTTGCTGGGGGAGGGATGTGTTGGGGCAAGGAGCAGCTCTTTTGAGTGTGATGAGCAGGCAGAGGTTCTTCAAGGCAGCTGGGACATCCCTGTAGAGGGGCAACTATATGTGATGGTTCAGGGAGAGTGTCTTAGAATCAGAGAAAGGTTAGAATGGGAAGTGATCCCCGAGATCATAGAGTTCCAAACCCCTCCATGGGCAGGGACACCTCCCACTAGATCAGGCTACTCAGAGCCCCATCCAGCCTGGCTGTGAACACTTCCAGGGATGGAGCTTCCGCGCATTCTCAGGGCAGCCTGTTCCAGTGTCTCCCTACCCTCACACTAAAGAACTTGTGCTCATCTCCAACCTAAATCTCTACTCTTTCAGTTTAAAACTCATCCCTGCCCTTGGTGGGTAATGTGCCCTGCCAGGCTCAGGGCATGAGGCGTGGTCCCTTGAGTGAAACAGTGCTGGTGTGATGCCTGAAAGCAGGAGAGGATGGGGTCCTGCTCAGGTAGGCAGAGCTCTGTGTCCAGATGTCCAGGTTACTGGAGGGTGTCCTGGTGGACAGGCACTGTGGGTCAACACGGTTACTTGTGAGGAGTATTGGTTCATTTTTTCTCTTCCACAGGACTCAGAGCAGAAGTGGTTCTCCTGTCTTCTCCCAGCACACAGGGCAGTCCCGGACTGTCCGGCGCTACCCAGCCAGCAACGGCCAGCGCATCTCCAACGCACTGCCCGGTGGGAATGGGCAGGAGCAGAGCAGTACCAAGGCACACGCCGCTTCCCAGGAGCACACCTTGTCTGCAAGGGGTAAGGCCTCTAGGGCTGTCACTCTTCTTGGGCCTTGTTCTGGTGGCGTGGAGAAAGGCAACCGGAGTGTGACTGGAGATCCCCAGGACACCCTGGGCTCCCAGGATTTTGCTGCTGGGTGGGGTGGAAAGGGAAGGTCACATCTGAATGTGGGCAGATCAGGGATGCACAATGTTGATAGCAGTGGGAAGAGGCCAGGAGGATATGACAGATGCCTCCCAGAGGTATTGAACATTACCACAGAATACTACCCTGAAGGGGAATTGCCTCAGTCTGTAGGAACTTTGTCTCCCAATTACTGCTTGGTCAGAGCAACCCTCAAGGACAAATTGTGCAACTGGAATCACAGAATCACAGAGTTGCTGAGGTTACAAAAGTCCCCTGAGCTCATCCAGCCCAGCCCAGGACCTAACATCACCACAGCGGCCACACCAGGGCACATCCAGGCTGTCTTTCAACACCTCCAGGGATGGGGACTCCAGCACTGCCCTGGGCAGCCCATTCCAGTGTCTGATCACCCTTTCTGTGAGGAAGAGCTTCCTAACATCCAACCTAACCCTCCCCTGGCAGCTCCAGGTCCTGCCCTCTCATCCTGATGCTGGTTGCCTGGGAGAAGAGTCCAACCCCTGCCTGACTACAACCTCCCTTGTTGAGTGGCCCAGAACTGCCCCCCCCACTTGAAGGGAGGCCTCACCAGTGCCCAGTACAGGGGGACAATTCCATCTCTAGTCTCGCTGGCTGCACTATTGCTGATACAACCAGCATCTAGTTCGTCCCCTTGGCTGTCCCCATGACACCTTCTGACATGATCGTGATCTGGCAGGGATCAGAGACTGTAGCTGGGACTTGAGCCTCAGCACCTCCCAGCTAGGACTGTCTGTTTTCCACAAGCCCCCAAGAGCTCCGAGTGCAGTTTCCTTCCGTATCTAGTGCAAGGATGTTAAGGAGAGGACCACGGGTAACTGCAGGAGGCCAGTGGGCACCTGTAGGGAGGTGCTGGTTTTCTCAGTCCTTGATGCTCTCTTTGATGGATGCCAGTGTGGCTGTTCGTGCGGGAAGCCTCTCAGTGGCTTAAGGGCAGCCACTCTCTTAGCTACTGGTGCGTCTTGAGGAGGAGAATTGTCCAAGGTAGAAAAGCCCCCTTTCTGCTGGGATTAGAGTGTGTGTGTTTCTTCACAGGGTGTCATGCTGCTCCTGCTGTTTGCTGCTTTTCACGTGTAGATGAGTGATGCTGGAGCAGAGGACAGCCTGAAGACAACAAGGGGCAAGGACAGACGCTGTTCTGAGGAGGGACAGAGACCCCTCCTTGCTCTGGAGAGGCTGTGGAACTCAAGCTGTGAACTCCTGTGCTCGTGGCCTGGAGATGCTTTTTCCACTTAGCACTATCCTTTTCTTTCATAGGAGCCAACCTAACGGAGAGGATTAGGAAGATAAAAATTGTCTTCACACCCACCATCTGCAAGCAGACCTGCCGGAGTGGGCGCTGCCACAACAGCTGCGAGAAAGGGGACACCACCACACTCTATAGCCAAGGGGGACACAACCATGATGCCAAGTCTGGCTTCCGCATCTGTGAGCTCCCTGAGGCCCCGAGCCCACTTTCCTACTTGCTCTCCCACTCTTCTTCTCCTGCCTTTCCTGCCTCTCTAGACTGAGGCCTCAGGCTGCTGTAGCGATGGGGTGAGATGGCGTCAGTGCCTTGGAAAATGTGGTCCTTGGGACTAATTGTGTCTCTGGGTGAGGAAGACAGCCTTTGCCTCACTGCTCTCTTTCCTGGGCAAACAAGTTCTTTTTCCATCCCAGCACAGGTAGAGGGGATGTGTGTGTTTGAGCCAGGCCTGCAGCCAAGCCTTACCACCCCCTTCTTCTCAAAGCCAGCTCACTGCTTTCGTTGTCATCCAGTCCCGGGCTGAGTTTTGTCACCTAATTTCCACCTGTTCTCTCCTTTCACTCGTGTGGCAGCCAGGAAACCTGGCTGCAGGTTGCACGCTGTTCTTGTAAACAGGGCTGCAGAAACCTCTGCTCACCTTGCAGAGCTGCTGGAATTGCTCACCAGGTCACTGGGAGACCCAGCTGTGGGTTGGGCACATCCTCTTGGAACCAGTTGGTGGGAGCAGTCCTCAGGACCTGATGGAACTCATCCCAAAATCACAGAACAAAATCTGTGTAACTCAAAATTCTTCTAACATTGAAAAAGTGCAAAGCCTGCCCATTGTGTACATTGACTGATGCAGGATTCTTGGGAATTTCTGCCTAGAAATCAGTCCAAAGATGTTCTCCTCCTCCCCAAACTTGCTGGGCTTGAGGCAAATGAACTTGGAGCAGGGGGGCAGCTCATCCCCTGAGATGAACATGACAAGCTGTCTGGGGATGTGCAGCAGCACTGGAATGACTCAGAATGATCTGGCATGGAATGCCATGTGTTGCCCAGGTGTCCCCCAAACTAAGAGACACTCTGTGTTGCTCCAGGCATCTAGTGAGGCCAGAGAAGATGTGACTTTGTTGTCAGCATGGATGCTTTTTCCAAGCCTGTGCTGATGAATTGCTCTCAGTTCTTTTGTCTCACTCCATACTCTCCCACTTGAGCTGCTGGCCAGGGCTGGCTGTAGAGCAGGCTCCGAGGAACTAGCTCTCTGCCTGTTCCCTCCTTCTGCTTCTTCCATCTCTGCTAAGTTCCCTTCTGAGCTGGGAGTAAAAGCCCTGCCAAGTGGGGAGTGGGCTGTGCACAAGGGAAGGAATTGTGCTGGCTTGGCTGCCTGCAGCTGCTGCAGCTCCTGCCACGCTCAGAGGGATCTCGCTGTGCCAGCGACACCACTTTGGCCCTGGGGAACTGTCTCACAGGCCACAGGTGCCAAAGACTGGCTGTGGCCCCAAGGCCCATGGAAAGGCTCATCACCTTCAGCCCATGACACCAGTCCTGAGCAGAGCTTGGGGAAGATGGTGGTGCACAGCAGACGCTCCCAAGTTGCCTTCAGGCTACGAATACTGACCCCAGCCCGGTGCCGGGCCAGGTCTTTGGGCTCTGTGGGACTAGTGCTGGCTGAGAACCAGCTGCCTAGAGGCAGTGTTTCAGTTCCTCTGCTAAGCAGACCTTTGTTTGCCTTGCAGACTTCTGCCAGATCCCCTGTCTAAACGGAGGGCGCTGCATGGGCCGAGACGAATGCTGGTGCCCCTCCAACTCCACTGGGAAGTTCTGCCACCTGCCAGCAGTCTCTGTGCAAAAGAAGCAAGGAGAGAGATCCCTAAAGACCTTGGCTGATGGCTCCATGAAGCACTCCACTTACACCCTGCCCTTGTCCAACCAGCTGGGTGAGCATGGCTGACTGACCCTGTGTTTCCTCCAGCTTGGCTGCTCCTCACATAGTTAGTACCAAGCCCCAGGAGGCCACTACCTTCTTACTCTGGCTTCTGCAGGCCAGGTGGTTAGAAACTGTGGTTCCTCTCATTCCCAAAGGGCTCAGGTTGCTGGGGAAAGCTTTTGTTCTGTTACCCAGACAGTGAAGTGTTTTCTCTTAGATTCAGTTCTCTCCTCTAGATTTCCTGGTGGGGTCAGTCTGCTTCTCTGTGCTCTGCGCTGGTGAGACTGCACCTTGTGTACTGGGTCCAGTTTTGGGTGCCACAGTATCAGAAGGACATTGGGGCCTGAGAAGGGCAACGAGACTGGAAAGAGGGCTGGCAAACAGGCCCTATGGGGAGCAGCTGAGGGAACTGGGATTATTTCATTTAGAGAGGAGGAGGCTGAGAAGAGACCTTATTGCTCTCTGCAGTTGCCTGAAAGGAGGTTGTAACAAGGCTGGTGCTGGTCACTTCTCCCAAACTACTAATGACAGAAGGAGAGGAAATGGCCTCAAGTTGCGCCGGGGAGGTTTAGATTGGATCTTAGGAAGAAGTTCTTGACTGAGAGAGTGGTTGGGCACTGGAACCGGCTGCCCAGGGAGGTGGTGGAGTCCCCATCCCTGGAGGTGTTAAAAAACCAAGTAGCTAGAGCACTTGAGGCCGTGGTCTAGGCTGTTGTGCTGAGGGCTGGACTTTGATGATCCTGGAGGTCCTTTCCAGCCGTGATGATTCTATGACTCTCTTCCCTTGTGGCTTGGTTGATGACAAAATGCTCTTTGGGTGCCAGATTGCTGCTGGGTTATCACAAGTGTGGTACAAACTCATCTTTCAGCTTCGCTAAACCCTTCCCTGGTCAATGTCCACATCAACCACCCTCCAGAAGCCACGGTGCAGATTCACCAGGTGGCCAGGGTGCGGGGTGATGCCGAGGAGAACAGTGTAGAAGCAGTCCTGGTACCTCAGCTGGTTGCCGTGCCCTGGAACACCGATGCCCACAGGAATGGCAACAGTGTCGCCGCGGAGAGCAGCCAGCAGCAGAGCCCCCTGGGGCTGCTGGGGAGGTGCTTTCGGGAGCTTCGCCATGGGCAGGTAAGGGGTCAGCACCCTTCACGTGCTGGAGTGTGTGCAGATACGTTTCTTCTTCTGGGCTTGGGTGTGTTGGATGGGGCACACAGGCCTTTCAATGTGTGAGATGTTCAGCACCAGCATAGGCATCACCCATGTGCCATGAGCATCACCCATATGCCATGGGTATCTCCCACATGCTGTGGGCATCACCCACACGTCATGAGTGTCACTCGTGTGCCCTGGATGTCACCCACGTATTCGGAGCATCACCCGTGTGCCACAGGCAGCACTGACATGTCATGAGCATCACCCACCCATGTGCTGTGGGCATCACCCATGTGCTGTGAGCACAGGCAGCAACGTGTTTGTACTTGGGAGGAAGATCCTTTGTTGTGGCCCAGCAGAGGGACCTCTCTGCATTTTACTGCCCAGGCTGTGCCCTAGGGCAGCTCAGCCAGACTTGATGGCTTTAACACACAGTCTCCTTTCAAACGGGTGCCCTATTTATAGCAACATTTACAGCCCCACTCTGTGATTATTGTAGGAAACATATGAAACAGGAAAATTCCTTTCCCTCTCAGATGATAAATGAAAAGCCTGAGTTCCATGGAGGAGTGCCTGTCTGGGCAGCTCGGTCAGGGCTTGGGAAGCAGAAGAATGTACAGCACTTTCTCATCCCTGGCACACAGACACTGTGATTTTCTATCTTGCTTTTCCCCAGATGTTTCTCTGGTGTCCCCTCAGGTTTGTGGCACCTGCAGGAGCTCCTGTGAGCTGCCCTGGAATAGCTTGTGCTCGGCATGACCCCCTGGCTGGGCAGCTTGAGTCTTGGTCCGCTCCCCACTGCTATCCAACCTTTTCTGGGGGCTGCTCCCAGTTTCCATCCCATCTATTCTCAGCCATTCCTTAGTGCAAAATTAAATGAGAATAGACCCAGCACCTCTTTGGGGAGACACCAGCCCTCTGGCCCCAGGAGCTGGGGATGGTGCACATGGGAGCTGGCAGAGGCTCAGAGAGACTGTGGGAGATAGTCTGAGTAGCATAAGAGGGTGATAGGTGATGCCTTTCCAGCCTAGGAGAAGGTGAGGAACGTGGGGCTTGTCTCTCCCTGCCCAGCTGCAGGACTGCATCCTCTGCCATCCCACAGAAACCTGAACTGAACTTCTCTCTCTGCAGTGCACCAACCCCCTGCCAGGGCTGACCAGGTTGGAGGACTGCTGCAGCAGCATGGGGCTCTTCTGGGGTGCAGACCGGTGCCTGGCTTGCCCGCCCCAGCCACGTGAGTACTGCCAGCACCCCGGATGGCATGAGGGACAGCCCGCACCTTCAGCAGGCAGCCCTGCACAACCCCAGTGTGGCTGGTTTCTCTCCCTGCTTGAAGGGAGAAATGGGAAAGGAGCAGCCATAGGTTTAGGAGGTGGAGTCCTGGATTGGTAGAGGAGGCTGCAGACTCAACCGTTCGGAGTTATGGGCTTGCTCTGAACCTGACATGGGCTTGGCAGGGGCTCTGGAAATAATACTGCATCAAACAATTTGGCAGGAGCACACACTGGAGCCATTCTAGGGGCAGGCACGTCCAGCTCCATCTCTGCTGCGCTTGAGAGCTGCAAGGACTGATCCAGCAGGAGATGGGGATTCCTTGGCTGCTTTGCTGGGGGTGCTCTGTGATGGGCACAGCTCCTTGTGCTATGGCTGCCTCCCGTGTTGTGGTGGAGAGGCCGTGCTGAAGGACTGCAGGCCTGGGGGGGTGGCCTCACAGGCACAGTGGCTCCAGCAGCTGGTGCTGACTGGTGCAGGGCAGGAAGTGTTTGTCCAGAGTTCTGCTCACCTCTCTCCCACCTGCCTACTCCCTGTCATAGAATCATTAAGCTTGGAAGAAACCTCCAAGATCATCCAGTCCAACCATCAACCCAACCCCACCCTACCCACTAAACCCTATTCCCTGGGGACACAGCCACTTGTTTCTTGAACTCCTCCAGGGATGGTGACTCCCCACCTTCCTGGGTGGCCTGTTCCAACCCCTGACCACTCTCAATAAAGCAGAAGCAAAAGCCATGTGTGGAAGCAAAGGTGAATGATAAACACTCTGCTTCCCCTCAGCAGAAGGTGTCTGGCTGCTGTTCTAGGCAGCAGGGCCTGACACACGTAGTGGCTGCTCTGGAAGACAAAACACTGTTGATTAATGCCCACCCTTCCTTCTTTCCCCTCCATTTGATATCTGGGCTGATGCCATACAGTCTGGAATAGCCCTTTGGTCAGTCTGGTTTAGCTGGCCCAGCCTGTCCTTCAGCCCTCCTCAGCTGAGGGACTGTGAGGAAGGAAACCCCCCAGCCTGGTGCTGTGTGAGCCCTGCTCAGCAGCAGCCCAGCAGCTAGCACCACACGCAGAGCACTGGGAGAGACAGCCTGGGGAAGATCAGCCCCATCCCAGCTAAACCCAGTACAGCTGAGTGCACAGATGCTTGTCTGGGGGTTTTTTGTGATTAATTCCGCGTGGATGTGGAAAATGCATCCCCAGGGTCTTCCACCTTCCTGTGCCAACAGGAAATCCAGTGCTCAGTCCCTCCAGCTTTAAAGTTCCCCCTTGGAGACCAAATGGCTTTTGTTGACTTCTTCAGGAGTTCAGGCTGGTTGAAGGGCCTGTGTTCACATGCTTTAATTGTGTGTAATTATCTTTTTCCTTTGGCTACCTCAGCTGACTGTCCCATAACCAGCTCCACATGCAGGAGACCACACAGAGCCAGTGAAGGGAGCAGTGGAGGCAGCTGAGGAAGGTGATTCTGGAGTGAAAAGCCCAGGGGATTGCCATGCTTTTCTCTGGTGTGTTGTCTTGACAAGAGATACGAGAGATTTCACCCCAGTGGAGCCAGGGAAACAATCCTTTCCCCATGGTCTTACTGCTTTAATGGAGCCATTGAGCCTCTAATAGAATCGTAGAATCATTGTGACTGGAAAGGACCTCCAGGATCATCAAGGCCACCTGTCATCCTAACATCTCCCTAACCCCTAGACCATGGCCTCAAGTGCTCTAAGTACTTTGTTTTTAAACACCTTCAGGGATGGGGACTCCACCACCTCCCTGGGCAGCCTGTTCCAGTGCCCAACCACTCTCTCAGGAAAGAACTTCTTCCTAAGATCCAATCTAAACCTCCCCTGATGCAACTTGAGGCCAACCCATAGTGCTGTTCCTCGTCCGCCAGGGCTCTGAGGTTGATGCACGTCCCGTGCGAAGGCATCGCTCTGCATCCTTCCTGCCTGTCCTGTTCCCACACTCACATTCCTTCCATCTCCTCATCATGCTGGCCTGTGTCCTGCTCACTCCAAGTCACTAAACCCTACTTCAGTGACCTGCTGTCTCATGCACAGAGACATGTCTGGTGGATGCTTCTGGCTTTCTTCTTGGCACTACAGGCTTTGGAGAGAGCTTCTTGCACTTGTGTGTCCCAGAGAGGCATGCACCAGAGGTTTGACAGCGCTGGGAACTGAATTCCAGCAACCAGAGATCGTTCAGCATAAACACAGATGTACAGAAGTGCAGCCAGTTGAGAGCCAGACACATGGAAAACTTGTTTGGTTTGATTGTCTGCCCACGATGCTGATTGTTAGTAGAGTCTGGGTGCATCCAGATGTCTGCATGGACATGTTGACATGTAGAAGAACATCAGAGAAGAAGAATCAGAGGTAGACATGTGTCTGCGTGAACCTGCCCTGACCAGTCCCCATCCTTGGATATGTTTTGACCAGCATCACAAGAGCCAAGGCACTTGAATGTTTTGTCTGCATTTTCAAGGAGTCCAGGTTAGAAGCTGAGTTTGAAGTGGAGGTAGAGGTGAGGTTAACCTGACCAGGACTCCCTGGAGCATGGCAGTCTTTGCCCAACTTACTAATGATAGGATGAGAGGAAATGGCCTCACGTTGCATCAGGAGAGATTTAGATTGGATCTTAAGAAGTTCTTTCCTGAGAGAGTGGCTGGGTACTAGCAGAGGCTGTCCAGGGAGGTGGTGGAGCCCCCATCCCTGGAGGTGTTTAAAAACCAAGTAGCTAGAGCACTTGAGGCGATGATCGGTCTAGGGGTTAGGGAGATGTTAGGATGACAGGTGGCCTTGATGATCCTGGAGGTCCTGTTCAGCCATGATGATTCTACAGTTCTGTAGAACACCAGAGTGTGAGCTACGGATGCAAAAGGAGTCTTGAGTGGTGGGTATACAGCTGGACAGTGACATGTGCTTGGTTCACTAGGTTGGCACCTGCTGAGCAGCAGAAGGCAGTGCTGTGGCTGCTCTCACCTTTCCCTCTGCTCTGGGAGTCATCATAGGGGGACCTAGGGACCCCCCAAAGGGTGGTGATGGCTGGCTCTACTACTGGTGTCCCACACTGTGCTTCCTTCCCAGCACATCCTGTGATGGAGAACGGGCAGGTGGAGTGTCCCCAGGGATACAAGAGGCTGAACCAAAGCCACTGTCAAGGTAAGGATGCTGCTTTCATCTCGCTGTCTCCTTCCCACACGCACTGTCAGAGCTGTGTTCATCCACAGAAGTAAAACACACCCATCCAGCTCCCTGGCAGATACCTGCAAGGAAGGGGACTTCTCTGAAAGTCTCTGTGCCCTTATTAGAAATGAATGAGAAGCTGGTAGCCTGGGGCTGCATGGCCCAGCACAGGAAAACTCTGCCATTAGTCCTGCTGACCCCATAAGGACCAGTGTGGCTGCTCTGATGTGTGTGAATGTAGAAACACTTCCCTCACAGCCTGAAGCAACAGAAATTCTGTAGTCTGACAACTTTTGGGAAGGTTGTAATCTTGTTCGATTGTTTTTCTGTAGAGGGGGTTGAGTGCCATAAAGCAATTCCTTCTGTTCCTACCATGTGAACTGTCCAGAGGCAGCTCCACCTGCCTCACACTGATGGGGTTTGTCCATCTCTCTGCTTCTCTCTCCAGTTTGTGGGTTTTTGGCATCTCTTGGCCCACAGTGTTTGTGTTTTTCCCTGAGGTGGAATGTTGTGGTTCCCTCCTCATGATTCACCATAAGCTGTGAGGTGTCATCTCAACATTGCTGCAGGGAACTTGGCCCCTGGCCATGCAAAGCTAGGGCTGGCAATCCAACGAGTCATCTCTTCTAGCTGGGACTTTCCACCATGCTTACTTCACTCATGAGTCAGCCTGTCCATGGGGAGAACTTTCACCAATGCAGTGGCTTCTCTTGGCACTCAGGTCTCGTCCCCTGTGCAGCCACAGACCACCGTGGGTTTGGAGCTGCCTGGAGGCATCAGATAGGAATCGGAGGAGCAGAACAGCCAGAGGGTCTCATGTCAGTGAGCAGATGCCTTGCTGCAACCTGCACTGGGTTTGTGTGCCCTGTGGAGCAGGGAGAGGCTCAGAGGAGCAGAATGAGATGGCACTGTGGAGGTGCCTAGGTTCAAGGTTTTGTACAGGAGAAGGCGTGAGCTAAAGGTTTGTGCCGCTGTGTCCTCTGTGAACTGGGCTGGACAAGTACCCTTAGCAGACACTTTACTGCCTCAGGGTGCTTTTCCCATCTCTGCTGCTGCAACAAGATGCATCAGGAAGCCCAGCACTTCACTTCAAGGTTCAGAATGAACAATTTGGCTGGTAGACTGTGGAGAGGATGCATGGAGTCCTTTCTTTGCCAGCCCAGGTGGGAGGGTGCCAAGGGGCTGGATGAGGACTGATGGTTCCTGAGGCCATTTGCTGTAGGAGAGGGGCTGAGCTGGGCACGAGCTGAGCTCTGACTTTGTCATCTGTTTCTAAAAGAAGACACTACAGAGGTGAGCTGCAGCCTGACCCACCATCCCTCTGCCCCTGGAGGGGTTCAGTCGCTGCCTTCCCTGCGTGGTGGCCCCGACTTCCACAGCAAGAATTATCCACAGATGACAGCTCTGTATGAGCAGGACCAGGCACAGGGTGAAAGGACACGATTCACCAGTCCCAACTTGCAGACAACACCCATGCTGGCCATTAGGGTGGCTCCCTGTAGGGGCTGCATTTCTTTTCCACATGGACTGTGAAACAGAGCAGTTGCTCAGGAGCCATCCCTGAGCTGCAGCGGGTGAGCTCTGCCCGGCAGATGTGGGAGGCTGTTGCTGTGGGAGTCCTCACCATGCAGCTCAGTGCAGCCTGCCTCAGCTCAGGCAGCTTCTTCAGCTCTGCTAAGAAGCCCTTGGTCCATGGCACCAGAATGGGAGACACTGGCTAGGAGGTTTGGTTGAGCCTCAGCTTCCTTCCATCTCACCAGGCTCTCTTTTCACAGATATCAATGAGTGCTTGACGCCAGGCGTGTGCAGAGACGCGGAGTGTGTGAACACCCTGGGCAGTTTCCACTGCACCTGCAAGCCAGGCACCATGTTCGACCCCTCCCGTAGCCACTGCATCTGTGAGTGCTCCGGGGATCCCCCTTAGCTTGGGAAGGGGCCTGAGCAGGACCCTACCAGCTGAGTGGAGGCTGCAGCATGTCTCTTGCAAGTGGGGCTGAGTTACGCTGTCTGCGGGCCCGCTTCTTGCATTGTTCTTCTCCGTGGCCATCGTGACGGCTGCAGAGCCTGCAGGGGACACGTCTCTGGTGTGGCAGCAGAGGACAGAGTCTCCTGGGTTGTGAGAGCTCCCACAGGGGCTGGATGTGCTTGGGGTTGGTTCTGGTGGGTGGACAGCCTGATGGCTGAAGGCTGGGGTTGTTCTGCCGAGAGGATGAGGCAGCCCTTGGCACAGGCTGGGAGGCACAGGCAGAGACATTCCTGAGGGAGAGGGTAAGGCTTGAGCTCCAGCACTGACCCTGCCCTTGTGTTTCAGCGGACAGAGCCGTGTCGATGGAGCAGGGGCTGTGTTACCGCTGGGTGGCTGGCGGTGTCTGCTCCTTCCCTCTCCCCCAGCACATCACCCAGCAGATCTGCTGCTGCAGCCGCGTTGGCAAGGGCTGGGGGAAGAACTGCGAGGAGTGCCCCACGCCTGGCTCAGGTGAGATGGGTCAGCTTTGCCTTTGCCTGCTCTGCTCAGACTGCTGACTTCCTGGCATGCAGACGGCTGCAGGAGCCGGAGCTGAGCACTGCGGGTGCTGAGCACTGCGGCTGCTGGCCTGTGAAAAGGGCACAGCAGCTTAGGGATCAGGCCTGGGTGGTACTGGGAACCCTGTCAGGAAACCACTCTGTGCTAGAGGGAGACCACAGCTGTGTCTGTGCCTGGCTTTGCTCAGCAACCTTTTTGTGTCGTAATCTGGTCGGATGAAAGTCAGACGAGCTGGAGTTTGGACCATCTCAGAACAGAGTAGGAGGAGAAAGCATCGAAATCTCTTGGCTGATTTGTGCAGAGAGTCTCTAGTGATGTGCACAGTACTCAGTGCTGAGGTAACAGGGATTTGCTTTTATCCCCTCCCTTGCTCAGCTGGGATCTTCCTGTGCTGTGGTCCCTTCCTACAGTACTGACCCGGAGAAGGGCCTGGCTTTTGGTATCTGGGAGTATCAGGCAGTTAGAAATCCACTCTGTCCTGTGAGCAGATTTTGGCTGGTCAGAGCATCCACCCACTGCAGCCCAGATATGTTTCTGAGGAGGTAACCCTTGGAGATCTCCTGAAAATGAAACCTGTACCTGTATTCACAGATGTGTCTGCCCGTCCTCATTCCTCTCTTTGTCTTTGTGAAGAGAGAGCGTGGTTAGCCAGGCAATCGATCCCTGCACCAGCCTCTTCCTCCTAACCTCTGGGCTCTAAGCCTTTGATTGTTTGTCCTTTGCAGAAGCCTTCAAGGAGATTTGCCCAGCAGGACATGGCTACACTTACTCCAGCTCTGATATTCGGCTGGCTATGAGGAAGACAGAGTTAGAAGAGCTTCCCTTCAGCTTGGAAGAGCGAGGGGAGAGCAGCAACTGGACATTTGGCGGAGCAGCAAGGAGACAGCAACTGCAGGACAGCTTGCGTGGGAGCATCTTGCAGGCATTCCCACACTCTGGCACCTTGGCAGGAGAGGGTAGTATGGGGTCTGCTGCTCAGAGAAGCTCCCTCTGGGCCCCTAGCAAGGGTGGGCAAATTTCCAGGTCCTGCCATGTCCCCATGGATGGACTTCTAGATGATAAGGGTTTTCTACATCTGTATGAGTATGAAAGGTGTTCTTGCTCCTGGGGCATGAGACACCGCGTCTTCAAGCTTTCGGGGAGGAGACTGAGTGGTTCAGGCTCCTGCAACCACATCCTTGCAGATGCTACTGGCTGGCAAGGACTTCAGGTGTCCATGGCAGCTCTGGCACTGCAGTCCTTGGGCATTTGCCCAGCCTTGTGCCAGCACCTGCTGGAGTAAAAGCCACTGAGGTCTGCACAGTGCCAGGAGAGGAGTCTAGGCGTGTTTGCTTTGAGAAGCCAACGGAACCCTTGCAGAGGGGCTTGAGGGATTGAGTGGCAGTGCCTTAGAAGCAGGCTGAATTTAGAGGCAACCCTGCTTTGAGGAGGATGCTTGCCTACCTTGTCTCTACCCACCATGCACTGTTTCACTTTCCAGGTAGAGTGTCTCCTGCTTCACAGGTGAGTAAGGCTTGTTCTGCTGCATCTGGGTACATCCGTGCTTGAGGGTGGCATGAAGTACGGTCAGAGAACACACTACAGAGACCAAGAAGGTGCTGGTGGTGTGGGGAGCACTCCAGATTACCCTCCTGTCTGAATGGCCATGTCTGAAGGCACTGCGTTCCCTCAGCCCTGGCAAAGAGCCCTTGCTCAAAGCAGCAGGAGCTGAGGACTCTGCTGCACCAGTTCACGGTTAACGTTGACTCCAGCTGCCATTTGCTGCATCTGGGGTAGCAGCCCAGTCTGAAACCAGAGCTGGCTGAGATGTGAGCACTCCTACCCTGCTGCCAGCCCAGCCTGGCTGTAGGGCAGCTGGGGAGGTGGAGCCGACGCAGTGAGTTTGGGGAGCGCTCCTCCCATGGAACCCACTGCCCCTGCTGTCAGTAGAGGTTGGTCCATGTCTCTGCTAAGCATCTCTGTCTCCTTGCTGTAGCAGCCCCTCTGAGAGAGAGAGGACAGCACTGCCGTTGTCACTGCTTCACGTATGTGAAGTGACACACGACAAGTCTCAAGGCAGAGGCAAAGATTTGAACTGAAGCTTCCAAATCTAAAGCAGAGCTGGGCAGGGGCTCATGTTGCTCAGCCAGTTTTCTCTTCATCCACTGCAGAAAGATCCCCAGAGCAGAGACCCACGTCATGCTCCATCTCCTTCAGCAGCTGTGGGGTTGCTGTGGGAAAGAGCAGTTAGCACCAAGCACCCTTTCAGTGAGTGAGTAACACTCCTGAGGCAGATGGAAGCAGTGGCTGTTCTCAGCTCTCTAGTGCTCTTCAGCTCTCTAGTGCTCTTTACTGTGCCTGGATGCCTGTCCTAGCCACTGTGCAGTAGATGCTGTTCCAGCAGCAGTGCCTTAGCTCTCACCTGCAGTGTGTGCTGGTGTGGACCCTCTCTGGCCAGTTTCCTGGGCACAGCCAGGAGCTGCTTCCTCCTCAGGACGACGTGCTTGGGGACAAAATAGTTCTGCCAGCTGCACCCACCTGTAGCTGCTTCTCCTCTCAAGTGTCTTGGGAAGCAAGAGGAGCCAGGAGGTGGGTGGGAAGACATCTCAGGGGCATTGCATCCCAGCTACACGCATGTGGATAGAGGCAGTTCTGTTTTTGTCCCTCAGGGTTCTGCCGATGCCACCACGGAGCCTGCTGTGCACAGAGGTGAGCACCCATCGCTGGGGAGAGCAGGGTGGTTGTAGGGAAGAGGATGGGGTAGCGAGGAGGAAGTGTGGAATCCTCTGGCCCTAGGGAGGATGGGCTCCTGGCTGGGCTGCCTGTGGGGTGTTGCAGATGACACCCAGCACACTGAGGTGGCTGACGAGGGGCTGTGGAGATGCAGGGCACCAGATGTGGGGCTCCTGCGCTACACACCTGCACCTGCACACAGGAAAATGCTCCGGGTTGTTGAAGCCACCTTGCAGCCTCTTCCACATTCTCTCAGGACTGTGGATGTGGGAAAACCCAGTTGTGGGTGAACCTTGGGTGGGCACTTTTGCATGGTATCGAGGGCTTGACCTCACCTCTCTTCCGCAGCAGAGGCAGAGGAGTCTCAGCGTGGTCCTTCTCAGCGTGGTCCTTCTCAGCGTGACCCCATTGCTGTCTGGGATGCTGGTGCTGCAGCACAGGTGCCAGTGCAGGGCTCAGGTGTGTATTCACTGCCCTCGGGGAGGTCTCTCTGTGCCTGGCACACTTCACTCTCCCCAGCCTGCTCCTCTGCTCACACACCCTCCATAGCTTCCCAAAGCAACGTCCCTGTGCTTCTGCCCGGGGTGGGGATTGCCCCAGCCTGGCACCAGGGAGAGCTGGCTGTCTGTGGTGAGACCCCAGAGCAGCCCCGTGTGGGGAGCAAAGTGTTTGGTTTTCTGAGGCTTCCCCTGCCTGCAGCTCCCTGGCCTGGCACAGCAGGGGCTGCCTGGTTAGGGGATCAGTGCCCACGCTGTGGCATTGGCCTTGTTTCTCCCAGCAGCGTGAGCTGACTCATCAGGAAAGGGCAGCACAGGGAGAGCATGAGGCTGCTGGGGCAGCTTGTTTACTGCACTGGGAACAAGGGCGCTCTTGTTCCCGCGTTGCTCAAGTGCCTGGGAGCATGGCCTCTGCCCTGCCCCGGCGCTGGAGGACCTTGGGGAACAGACCTGCTGGAGGCATCTTGCTGAGGATTGTGTCTTCCTCAATAGGCTTTTGTTTGGGGTTGGGCTGGCCCCAATGGACAGCCAAGCTCGAGGTCAAGGGGTATGTGGTGCCCCGCTGCACCCCCAGCGCTGCCTTTGATCCGCTGAGCAAGGTGGTGCTGGGGGGGTGGAGCTGTGCTGTCTCCCCAAAAGGGGTCCCCTCACAGGTACCAGGCACTACTGCCAGCCTTCCAGGGTGCAGGTGAGCAGTGTGGGGAGCTGGGGTTATTCCACTGAGGGAAGAGGAGACTCCAGAAGGACCTTAGAGCTGCCTTCCAGTACCTGAAGGGGACACGCAGGAAGGCTGGAGAGGGGCTTTTCCAAAGGGATCTAGTGAGAGGACATGGGGAAAAGGTTTTAAACTGGACGAGAAGAGCTTCAGACTAGATCTTAGAAAGTTCTTCAGTGCAAGGGTGGAGATGCTCTGGGATTGATTGCCTGGAGAGGCTGTGGCTGCCCCCTCCCTAGAGGTGTTTGAGGCCAGGCTGGATGAGGCCTCGAGCAACCAAGTCTGACTGAGAGGCGTTGCTGCCCCTGGCAGAGGGTTGGAGTAGATGATCTCTAAGGTCCTTTCCAACCTGAACAGGTCTGTGGTTTGATGATCCCAGCTAGGCTCACACTGGAGGAGGTGACAGGGTCTACAGTGCCCTCCCTGCAGCTCTGTGGGTGCAGGCTCCCAAAAGATGGCCGAGGAGGAGGCTAAGCAGCACCTGTGAGGAGGGACAAAGCTGCCTGTCCTGGGGTCACCAAAGGCAGAGACACCAGCCTCTGTGTGCCCTTCTGGTGACACTCCCAACCCTGTGCTCTCTGCACCCAGAGCTCGGGGGCTGTGCCTCTTCACCGCTGTCCTGTGGAGCTGGCGTGTGTGTGCTCACTGCAGAGGGACACAGCTGCCTGTGCCAGCCTGGCTACGTCTTGGACCCCAGCCACAGCCGCTGCGTTGGTAGGTTGGTGGGTGTTGGTGGTCAGGCTACTGGGGGAAGGTGCTGGGGCAGCAGCTGCAGCTGGTGACTGCCTGTCTTCTTTCCTTCTCTGGCACAGATGAAGATGAGTGCCTGGAAGAGCCTTGTGCTGGAAGAGGCCGCTGCATCAACAGCCTGGGCTCCTACTTGTGTGTCTGCTACTCTGGGTACGCCCTGGCTGTCTCGCAGGGCCAGCAGAGCTGTGAGGGTAAGTGCCGACTGCCTGGCACGAGACCAGAGCTTACCATGATCTCCAGTCTGCCAGCCTTGCCCGCATGAAATCCTTCCCATGGACAGCCTGATCGACAGGGATCACCTCCTCTCTTCCCTCAGGGACAGCCTCTTGCCTTGATGATCTGGGCAAAAGCCTGTGGTGCCAGAGCTAAGCGCCGCTTCACGGCGAGGCGGGTGCTGGGAGAGGGAGCCCCAGCATTGCTTCCTGGCCTTCAGGACTGTGTCCCTGTCTGTTCCCAGATCGAGATGAATGTGAGCAGCCCTCTGCCTGCCCGGGACAGCGATGCATCAACACCCAGGGCTCCTTCCGCTGCGAGTGCCAGAAGGGCTTCGCCGTGGGCCCCAGAGGGCAGTGCGAAGGTGACTCTTGCTCCTCCCTGTCTCCCTGCCCCTTCAGCCCACCTTGTGCAGGGCTGAACGGAGAAGTGTCCCCACTGCGTTCCCCTGCTCTGTGCCCTCCCTGAGGGATGCTTGTTCTGACTGCAAGAGGGACAGACCTTCCTGAGCAGGAGTTCTTCCAAGATCTCCCGTCTCTCCAGAGAGACAACGAGGCCGTGCTGGCCTCCCGTTGTGGGAAGAGATGCCTGTTTGATTTTCATGTGACTTGATCCCCAGACTCTGGTGCTGGCAAATGGGCTGTAGAGAGAGCAGTCTGCAGGGACTCAGGTCTCCTGTCCTCACAGCATCCCACTAACATTGCATGGCTGGGCACTTGGCTTGTACTAGGAATGGTGTGGCCAGCAGGGCGAGGGACAGAATTCTCCCCCTATACTGGGCACTGGTGAGGCCTCCCATTGAGTACTGGGAGCAATTCTGGGTCCCTCACTTCAAGAAGGAGGTTGAGGGGCTGGAGCAGGTCCAGAGAAGCAACGAGGCTGGGGAAGGGACTGGAGGGAAAGTCTGATGAGGAGAGGCTGAGGGAGCTGGGGGTGTTTAGCCTGGAGAAGAGGAAACTCAGGGGGGACCCTCCTCTCTCCAGCTCCCCGAAGGAAGGTTGTAGTCAAGTGGGGGTCAGGCTCTTCTCCCAGGCAACCAGCAGTGGGACGAGAGGGCAGGGCCTGAAGTCGCCAGGGGAGGGTTAGGCTGGATGTTAGGAAGCCCTTCCTCCTGGAAAGGGTGATCAGACCCTGGGATGGCCTGCCCAGGGCAGTGGTGGAGTGGGCATTCCTGGAGATGTTGAAGGCCAGCCTGGCTGTGGCCCTTATTGCCCTGGTGTGGCCACTGTGGTGATGTTAGGTCCTGAGCTGGGCTGGATGAGCTCAGAGGGCTTTTCCAGCCTCAGTCACTCTGTGGTTCTGTGTGATTCAGAGTATTTGACCTTGGGAATATGCGGTGTGCCTGATGGAAGATCCCCCCTCCTCTGCAGCTCACCTCCAGTAGAGTGGGGCCTGTTTTAGGAAGCAGTGTGGGGAACAGAGCACACACAGATTGTCACTTCCCCAGCACAGCCTCCAGAAACCACTTGCCTTGGATGCTGCAGCCTAGTCCTAGCTGTGAAAGCCCCTGCTGAAGCAGTCCTGCACAGCTGCTCTCTGATCCATTTCTCTGCCCGTGGCGACATCCTGCAGCGGTGAATTCTGCTGCTGGATTGGGTCAGCCCTCAGTCGCGGGTGTAGGATCGTGAGTGATAAGTGGGACTTTAAGAAGGGTTGCCCAAGCCCTGGCAAACTCATCTCACCTCCTGTTGGACATGGGTGCTCCTGAGAGGGGGACCCTGGGGATCCAGCTGGAGAAGGTCGTACTGTTTGCCTGCGGAAGCCTTAAAGGAGTGAGTGTGTTTCTTGGCAGATGTCAATGAGTGCGCGGACCCCAGCCCTTGCTACAGCGGCGAGTGTGTCAATACACTGGGATCCTACAAGTGTGTCAGCTGTGCAGATGGCTACCAGCTCAGGAACGGGAAATGCCTTGGTGAGGAGCTCAGGCTGCCCCTGGGCAGACCAGCACGGTTGTGTCGGTGCCCCCTGCCAGCCTCAGGAGGAGCAGGACACAGGCAGTAACCTCCTCCCTGCGTGGCAAGGGTGCAGTGTGGCCTCAGCTGGGGGCGTGGGGGTGGCCCATAGCACCTCCTGTGCTAAGTTGCCCTCTGCTGTGCCCCACAGACGTAGATGAGTGCCTTGCAGAGGGGGCTTGTGCCCACGGGCGCTGCATCAACCTGGACGGCTCATTCCGCTGTTCCTGCTACCTGGGCTACGAGGAGGCACTTGATGGGAAGAGCTGCCAAGGTATTGGGGGTCTGTGGGTCCAGACTCTCTGAAGTGTCACATACCAAGTGCAGAGGTTTCCCTAGGTTTTTCCTGAGTGCTTGGTGGCCTGCTCTGTCCCAGTCTTTCAGTCCAGTGAAGGCAGAGAACATCCTGGCTGGTGGCTGCTCCCAGATGATGCCTTGTGCTTGGGAAGGCTTGATGAGAATTCCCTGTTGGGGACAAGGGAAGGGAGAGGGCAGAGCTGGAAAAGTTGTCTGGTGAAAGAGTTGCCGTGTGCTGTGAATTTCCCTCTGGAGAACTGGAGAGCTCTGCAGCCTGCCCAGAGCTGACAAACAGAACTTGCCTTTGATGTGACTCTAGGAAGAGGCCCCCTGCATGGGGGCCTCCTGTAGGGGAGGAGAGGGAGCCTTTCCTCCCTCTATTCCTCTCTGTTTCGGTGTCTGAGAAGGCCAGCGTGAAATGATCTTGTTTGTCCATCTGACTTTGGGGTGCAACGGAAGAGCCTTGGTTGATGGTCATGATTTGATCCTTCCCATCTGCTGGCTTCTTTCCCAAGACACCACGTGAGTCCCTTGTCAGCCCCCTTGCCCCAGCCACTTCACGAGGGCACCTTATCAGGCTTCGCTCCCGCTGACCCCACGACGGGATGGCGTGTTCCCTGCCCTCGTTGCTGGCCTTGTCTGTGCATCTGGGTTTCATATGTGATAAGGACATGTCAGGATAGTTTTGTGATAAATAAACTAGGTTGTGGTTCATCTCGGGAAGGGTTCAAGAATATTGCTACTTGCAGTCCTCTGAGACTGAACTGCTGGGCAGTCCTGCCCTGAGGCAGTGGGGATTGATGCTTGTTGATGCTTGCCACTCGCTCAGTGTTCTGCAGAGGAGAAGAGAAAGTCCCTGCCTTGCCCTCAGGAGCTGCCAGTCTCAGGGTTTTGCCTCCAGGCACTGAAGAAAAGTAGAGGAAAGCCTCATCTGCCCACATGTGCCTGCACACTGGCCCGTGGCTCTGCTTAGCAGTTGTCTCCAGTGCTTCCCCCCACCTCATGGGCAGGGACAGCCTGCCGGCGACTCACAGCCCTCTGACAGAGGAAAGGTGTCTCCTGTGTCTTCTGCTGTCAGCAGAACCCTTGTGCTGGGTGTCAGCAGCTCTGGCCAAGGCCCAGGGGCGTTGGGTGGGAGAGGGTTTATGTCAAGCTCTGCAGCTGGGTGAAGGCTGGTATGAATCCCCACCAGGGCTCTGCGCTGACCTCTTGGTGGTAGTGGTGCCCACTGAGCAGTCCTGCTGGAGGTGGGCACTGAGATTAGCAGTATCCCTGTGCTCACAGAAGCCTGGGGTTAGGAGGAACCTATGGAGATCATTTTGCCCATCAAGCAGGGCTACCTAGAGCTGTTTAGCCAGGACAGCTTCTGAATATCTCCAAGTGAGGGACACTCTGCAACCTCTTTGGGCAACCTGTGCCAGTGCTCAGTAGTCTTCACATTTAAAAAGTGTTTCCTGATGTTCAGATAGGACCTCCTGTGTTTCAGTTTGCTGGTCGTGTCCCTGGGTACCACTGGCTTGGCTCTGGGATCCAGTGTGTCTCTGTGGTGAAGGGAAACAGTCTGGGTTGACTCCTCACACCCCAGTAACAGAGAGTTTCTGCCCTCATCTTACTGTGATGGGATGGTCTGCTAGGGCAGCTCAAACCCACCTTGCAGGTCACTTGTCTGGGTGGGGTGCTTCCCAGCGACAGCCAGAGCTGGGACCTGACTGTGTGCTGTGCCCCTGTGCTTGGCAGATACAGACGAGTGTGAGGACCCTGCTGTTCAGTGCCTGGGGGGAGAATGCAGGAACACCCCAGGCTCCTACACGTGTCAGTGTCAGGCCGGCTTTGAGCTTATCAACAGCACCAAGTGTGAAGGTAGGAAGCCCTCTGGACGTACAGCTGCCTAGAGATCCTCCTTCCTTCTTGGCAGGGAGATGCCAGTGCTGCCATCACTGGTCCACCCGTGAGGGTCCAGCTAAGTGCAGGGTCACTGTGTGTGGGGAAGATCTCTTTGTGGAGACAGGGCCAGAAAATGGGGGGCCAGGAGCCCTGCCAGGGCTGCCTTAAGAGGCTGGGGAGAGGGACTCCGTGTGGCTTTGGGGAAGGGTGTCCCACGGGGCTGTGTGTGTGGCCCTGACCCTGTTCCTGCTGCAGATGTTAACGAGTGCCTGAACAGCGAGGTCTGCAGCCCCCGTGGGGAGTGTCTCAACAGTCATGGCTCCTACTTCTGCGTCTGCGCCCCTGGCTTCTCCAGCGCAGCTGGTGGAGTCAGCTGCCACGGTGAGCTTAGACGGCCAGGATGTACCTTGGGTCCTGCCCCCTGCTCTGAGATCATGGCTGATGGTTTTGCCCTGGTTTTGCAGACGTGGATGAATGTGCAGACAAGTCTCGGTGCTCGCAGGGCCAGTGTCTCAACACGGAAGGCTCCTACAGGTGTCTGTGTGAAAATGGGTTTAAACACTCCCAGGAGGTGGACGACTGTGTTGGTAAGAGCGTGCTGGTGGGGCTGGCATCTGGGAGGTGGATTCAGCCAGTGCAGGGGATAGAGCAGTTCTGCACCCAGCACCCAAAGCTGCTGGTGGCTTCTGAGGAGGGCTGGCAATGGCTCAGGGCCTTAGGCCAACTGAGCTTGACCCAGGTGCTGCTGTGAGCAAGCAGGGTCCCCATTGAAGCATCCTCAGCCCTTTGCTTCTCTCCCTGCAGATGTGGATGAGTGTGAAGAATATGGGGATGCCATCTGCGGTACCTGGCGCTGCCAGAACAGCCTGGGATCCTACCACTGTATCATGGGCTGCCAGCTTGGCTTCCACTGGACCCCCTTGGGTGACTGCATTGGTGAGTACAGCCCCAGGCGTCGCCGTCCCTCCTCCTGGCAGGGGCACTGCGTCTGTGGGACGTCTCTGCCAAGGGTGCGAGGAAGAAGGAAGAGGAAACATGTGGCTGGTGGAGATGCAGATAATGCTGAGAGTTTGTTTTCTTGGCTGAACTGCCTGCCTGTGTCTAGACTTGCCTCTTCCAGGCATCTGGAACAGGCACAGCATTGTGCTGCTTCCCACTCGGGGAGGTTACAGCCATTCCAGGCTTGGGGCTGGCCCGCAGCTCCCGGTTAGCTGTGCTTGTGAGGCTGCTGCCTTTGCCAGTCACCTGTCTGGCAGGGCTTGGGGAGGGGAAAGCTGCTGGTACCATTGTGCACCAGGCTAGGGAGTTCAGGCTGCAGCAAAGAGGAAAGAGCAGGGGGCTTTCTGCTGTTTTTGAGGCTCCTGCCAGCTCAGAGAAGGCATTCTGAAGGAGGAGCTACTCTACCAAGACTCAGACTTAGCATGTGGAGCTGCTCCTGGCCTTGGTGGGCTAGAGAGAAGTCCTTCCCATGCAGCAGTGGGAGGGGAGCAGCCTGCAGGGCTGTAAACCTGCTCTCTGTAGGCAGGTTTTGTCCCTTTACACCTCTGCAGGGACCTGTCCTACCCTCAGCCACCCCAACAGCCACCTCTTGTGCTTCCCATGCGTTTCCCATTCCCACTCTGCTCCTGTCACTCTATCCACGCAGCCTGTTTGCTGTTCTAGTTATTGTGAGAAGCTTTTCTTAGGAGACACTCGCAGCAGGGAATGAGTGGGGCAGTCAGACCTGGTCCTTCACATCACAGGAGCGCTTACCCCATCCCCAGGTCTTGGGGTCAGAACAGAAGGGCCTGGGCACGGAGGATCCATTGGGAGAGGTGGGGTCTGGGGCCATTCCTGTTCTCCACTGTGCTGCAGACATAGATGAGTGTGCCAACGAGACCCTGTGTGGCAGCCACGGCTTCTGTGAGAACTCCGACGGCTCCTTCCGCTGCCTCTGTGACCGTGGCTACGAGAGCTCGCCCTCTGCGCACGACTGCGTTGGTGAGTCTCCCAGTAATCACTCTGCCAGTCACTGGGGGAGGACCATCAGCAGCTGCCAGGCTAGTGTGCCCAGCGTGATGGCTTCCAGAGCATGGGCTTGGGCAATACCAGACAGGACAGGGCAGCTCAGGAAGACAAAACCCCTTCCCTTAGCCCAGCACGTCATTGGGACTGCAAAGGAACGGGGCTTTGTGGAAAAGTAAACTGCTCCCAGTGCATGTGCACCCCTTCTCCATGTGGGGGAAAGGGGGTGCTGGAGTCACTGGAAATGCTGGAGAGGTACTTCAGTGGGTGTTTGGAGAGAACAGGCAGGGGGCAATACAAGGACAAATGTTTCCACCGTGAAGGCAGTGGAACAGATGCCCCACTTGGCTGAGCAAGTGTCGTTCTTGGGGGTTTTAAAGATCCCAACAGGCCACGGGATCCCATAACTGACCCTGCTCTGGACTAGACTTTTACAGCAATGCCTTTGTACCTGGGTGATCTTGTGATGCACTGACTCACTGCCAACTGGAGTTCCAGCTCCCTGACATCCTGCTCTGGCAGGGAGGTTGGACTCGATGATCTCTTGGGTCCCTTCCAACCCCTAACATCCTATGATCCTATGATCCACTGACAGCAGAGCAGGAAGACCTTGTCAGACTTGCGTTGAGCTACGCTGTGAACAGACCTCTCAGCTCATCCCTAGCAGCCTCCATCTCCCTGCTGAAGGGTGACCCCGAGCTGCTGCCCATGCAGGGGCAGAGCTCCCACTGCCACCCTTTGCTTCGCAGACGTGAACGAGTGCGAGCTGATGGTTGCCGTGTGTGGGACTGCGCTTTGCGAGAACGTGGAGGGATCCTTTCTCTGCCTCTGCCCCAATGACCACGAGGAGTACAACACAGAGGCAGGGCAGTGCCAGCCCCAGGCAGCCATGGGTGAGTGGGCAGAGAGGACAGAGGCACAGGTGGCACCCGGGGCAGCAGTGAGAGAAAGCTGAGGGTCTGCCAGGGTCGTCCAAGCGCGTGCAAGCGTGGGCAAGCGTTCATCTGGGGAGAACTGAGGAGCCTAACTGTTGGTGAGGCCCTGCTGCTGGTGGTGGGTGTGTTCTGGGATCTCCAGGGTGTGGGAAGCTGTGCCAGGGTGCCAAGGACCCCACCCGGTTCCTGCTCTGCTGTCTTACAGAGGGCCCCGAGACACATAGAGCCCCACTTTCGGACAGCATGGAGCACAAGCAGTGCTACTATCACATCAGCGACGTTCGTCGGTGTGACAGCATCCTGGCCAAGAACGTCACCAAGCAGGAGTGCTGCTGCACTGTGGGGGCAGCCTGGGGTGACAGCTGTGAGACTTACCCCTGCCCCATGCCAGGCACAGGTAGGGCTGTGCCCCCACCACACCAGGCAAGGCCAGTGCCCTGCCCACCAACTGCATCTTGGTTGCTCTAACGAGCTGCTTCTTTTTTTCCCATCTTCTCTTGGCATCTGCCTCCTGGCCAGTGGACTACCAAGAGATTTGCCCTCTTGGGAAGGGCTATGTTCCTCAAGAAGATAGGCTCTCTGGAAAAATCTCTTTCACAGGTACTAGCACCATTTTCTCTCATTTCTTCTGGGGGAAGAGGGAAAGTGCTGTGCCAAGCCCTGCAGGGTGGTGCAGCCACAGAAAGCTCTCTCAGGGCTGTGGTGGGGAGTGCTAACGTTGCTGACATCCTGCTGCTGCTTTCCTCCACCCAGAGGAGCCTCAGATTACCAGTATCACCAAGTTGGAAGTACCCCTTTCTCCAGTCCTGCCTCGGGGGCCGTTTCCCCTCGTCCTATCATTAGTAGTTTGGGAGAGGAGCCCAGCACCAGCCTGGCTACAACCTCCTTTGAGGCAGCTGTAGAGAGCAAGAAGGTCTGCTCTCAGCCTCCTCTTCTCTCGACTAAATAACCCCAGCTCTGTCAGTAACTCCCCACAGGGCCTGTTTGCCAGATCTCCCCCCAGCCTCTTTGCCCTTCTCCAGCACCCACCGCACTGACAGATCCCAGAGAAGGTGCTCTGCCAGCTTTGCTTCCATGGCTGTGCTCTCTGAGGTGCTCTCTCCTTCCGTCCTTCAGACATGGACGAGTGTGAGATCTTTGGCTCCGAGTTCTGCCGCAACGGACAGTGTGTGAACACAGTGCCGGGATACAAGTGCTTCTGCCCCACGGGCTACTACTATGACTCCAGCAGGCTCGAGTGTGTTGGTAAGCTGGCCTCAGGGAGCAGCAGGCAGCACCCTGTGCACGGATGGACAGGCCGTGCCGCTGCACGTGTCTGGGCGACAGGCTTCCTGGGACCCTCCTGGGAAACAAAGGAGGAGGTGACAGGAGCCCCCAGGGCCCCCATTTGGGCAGAGGAAGGGTTGCATTGCCCACGCCTGCCAGCCTGAAATGTTCCTCGTGTGTGGGCAGACCAGGATGAGTGTCAGAATGAAGTGTACTGCATCAACGGCGAGTGTCTGAACACGGGTGGCTCCTACCACTGCTTCTGCAGCCATCCTCTTGTGCTGGATGCCACTGGCAACCGTTGTGTGAACCTCTCGAGCAGGGCAGGTAAGACCAAGCCCCTGCTGCGTCCCATTCTGCCCCGGAGCTGGCTGTCAGGCTGAGGTTGAACCTACAGCAGCAGCGTGCAGCCAGCTCAGGGGGGTGGGAGCTGGGATGCCCAGCTGTCCCGCTCAGGCCAGGGGGCCATGGCACTCTGCTGGATGATTTGTGTGGCACCCTTTGCTTGTGTTGCTCACAGATGCCTTGGAGGAGTATGAAATCCACCTGGATGTTTGCTGGCAGACAGTCACCGACTACATCTGCCAAGACCTGCTGCGTGGGGAGCAGACCACGTACAGCGAGTGCTGCTGCCGCCTCGGGGAAGCCTGGGGCCAGAACTGTGCGCTCTGCCCACACAGGTCCTCGGGTGAGTTGGGCAGCAGGGGAGAGCATCCCCCTCAGAGGTGGCCGTGGGCCTGGCTGCTGCCAGTCGTGTGTGCAGGGCTGGCCACACGACGCTGCAGCAAGGGCTTCTCTTGCTCTCTGCACTGCTAAAGGCAGCCCCGGGAGTGGGTGGACACCCCTCTTCTGTAGGGCTGAGCTGCACAAGTGGGTAGGATGTACCTGAAACCAGTTTGCAGTGAGTTCTCGGAGCGTGCTGCTTCTGCTTAGCTTAGGAGAGGTGAGGTGGTGGAAGCCTGGGACGGGAGTACGCTGAGAATTGGGCTGCTTGCTGTTCAGGGGCAGGACTTGCTGTTCCTCCCAAAGATGTGGTCCTTTCCACAAACTGCAGAGCCGCAGCGCCGGGGCTCGTTGAGTGCAGGCCTGGCTTTGCTGCCCAGTACTGATGGTAGCAAACTCACCTGTTCGGAGTCAGGCTGCTGACCCTTCCTTTTCTCTCACCATTTGCAGCTGATTTTGCTTTCTTGTGTAATGGGGCCAGTGAAGATGGTGAGAGAGGGACTGATCTCCATGGAAGACCTCGATACCAATACACACCAGGCTTGGAAGACCCCCATTATGGCCTTCCCAGCCCTGATCTGGGACCCTACTACAACTACCTGGAGTCTGAGTATGGAAATCCCGATGCTACTTTCTCTCACCGTGGACCCAACAGTGAGTTTCGTGGCAGCCCTCTCCACCACAGCCCAGGGTGGCCCCCACCCCACTACCTGCCCAGACAAATCGGTGAGTACTGGGAGAAAGGGATGGGTGGTTTCTCAGCCGGTGTCTGTGGCAGCCCCATCCTGCACAGGGTGTCCCAGCTTTGGAGAAAGCTCTTCTGGCTACTTCAGGTCACTCCTGGCCGCACCAGCACCATCTCACCGCCTGCCAGATTTCCTCTCCATGGGGGTGGNCCCCTCTTCTGTAGGGCTGAGCTGCACAAGTGGGTAGGATGTACCTGAAACCAGTTTGCAGTGAGTTCTCGGAGCGTGCTGCTTCTGCTTAGCTTAGGAGAGGTGAGGTGGTGGAAGCCTGGGACGGGAGTACGCTGAGAATTGGGCTGCTTGCTGTTCAGGGGCAGGACTTGCTGTTCCTCCCAAAGATGTGGTCCTTTCCACAAACTGCAGAGCCGCAGCGCCGGGGCTCGTTGAGTGCAGGCCTGGCTTTGCTGCCCAGTACTGATGGTAGCAAACTCACCTGTTCGGAGTCAGGCTGCTGACCCTTCCTTTTCTCTCACCATTTGCAGCTGATTTTGCTTTCTTGTGTAATGGGGCCAGTGAAGATGGTGAGAGAGGGACTGATCTCCATGGAAGACCTCGATACCAATACACACCAGGCTTGGAAGACCCCCATTATGGCCTTCCCAGCCCTGATCTGGGACCCTACTACAACTACCTGGAGTCTGAGTATGGAAATCCCGATGCTACTTTCTCTCACCGTGGACCCAACAGTGAGTTTCGTGGCAGCCCTCTCCACCACAGCCCAGGGTGGCCCCCACCCCACTACCTGCCCAGACAAATCGGTGAGTACTGGGAGAAAGGGATGGGTGGTTTCTCAGCCGGTGTCTGTGGCAGCCCCATCCAGCTTTGGAGAAAGCTCTTCTGGCTACTTCAGGTCACTCCTGGCCCCACCAGCACCATCTCACCGCCTGCCAGATTTCCTCTCCATGGGGGTGGAGGGTCACCCCGCACTGACCCCTTCTTGCCCCGCTCCAGGGCTCTCCGAGGGCTTTGAGGGGCTGCAGGCTGAGGAGTGCGGGATCCTCAGCGGCTGCGAGAACGGGCGCTGCGTGCGTGTGCGGGAGGGCTTCACCTGCGACTGCTTCGACGGCTTCCAGCTGGACATGACCCGCATGGCCTGCGTGGGTAAGTGGCTGCGGTGGGGGCTGCTCCTACATGGCTGCGTGGGTGAGTGGCTGCGGTGGGGGCTGCTCCTACATGGCTGCGTGGGTGAGTGGCTGCGGTGGGAGCAGCTCCTACATGGCTGCGTGGGTGAGTGGCTGCGGTGGGAGCAGCTCCTACATGGCTGCGAGGGTGAGCGGCTGCGGTGGGGGCTGCTCCTACATGGCTGCGTGGGTGAGTGGCTGCGGTGGGAGCAGCTCCTACATGGCTGCGTGGGTGAGTNGTAGGGGCTGCTGCTGGATGTGTGCCTGGGTGACTGCGTGGGTTAGTGGCTGCGGTGGGGGCTGCTCCTACATGGCTGCGTGGGTGAGTGGCTGCGGTGGGAGCAGCTCCTACATGGCTGCGTGGGTGAGTGGCTGCGGTGGGAGCAGCTCCTACATGGCTGCGAGGGTGAGCGGCTGCGGTGGGGGCTGTTCGGGAGCAGCTCCCGCATTTCTTGGCGGCTGCCGCTCCCTGGCGGTGCCGGGCGGGACCGTCCTGGGCCCAGTCTGGGGCTCTCGTCCCGTGGAGCCGCCAGTGCCCAACTGGGGGCTTAGCCCCATACTTTGTGCTGCACCTGAGCCATGCTGGGTGTCAGAGGACTGGTCGCTCCTTCCTCTGCAGAACACCCCTGCACATCAGCAACCACTGCTACTCACTGTTCTTCTGCTTTCACTATGATCTTGGTGAAAGTCCTCCCTCCCTGCTTGCCCTGGGCTCTGAAGGTCTCTTACTCCTGCAGCTCCTCTACATCCCCAAGCCTTGTCTCCGTTCCTTTCCGCGTTCAGACCGAGTAGGGGCGAGGACAGAGCCCTGCAGACTCTGCTTCCAGTGGCTTTTACTGGCCCAGCCCGGTATTGCTTGTTATCTCTGGAGTGCCCGTTGTGCAACTACTGCAATTCTATCTGGACCAGGGTTTCTCTGTCTGCTGGAATGTGTCATGTGGAGGGGTGTTGAAATCCTCAGTGTAGCCATCCTTCTGCCTTATCTGACAGACCAGCTAGCAGGTCAGCAAAGGCAATGGGGTGGCTTCATGTAATCAGGCCTTAACTGATCCACAGCAGCTATTGCATGACCCTGGTACCCTTTGGAGGGTTTACAACCTAATCACTCGCAAACCCGTGCTGCTGAGGGGAGTGATTGCAAGCAGCCTGTGACTCTGGCTTCTCCCTTGTCTGTTTTTGATGAGTTACCAGATTTTACCCTTCCTTGGATCCCAGAGATGTCCTTTATCTGAACTGACAGCCTCTCAGGGCCTGCATGAGTGTTGAGCACATGAGGATGAGTGGAACTGCTTTACGTGTCTGACTGTCAAACCTGTCCATCACAGTCCACAGCCTTTCCCTCCCTGCTCTGCAGCCTCATTGGAACACTGCTCTCTGGGTGGTCACCGTGAGCATCATGAGTGTGATGGCTGCAATAAAGCCCTTGTCAGCTTCTCCAGACAGCTGGGCTGGCTTTTGTTCCCTCCACTGATAAGGACTAAACTGACATTTCTCATTGTTTTCTGCTAACATATTTATGGAGACTTTATTTGCTGCCTTTGCTAATGCTCACCTTACACTGGGGGCTTTCTCTTAAGCTCTTCCACATGGTGATTAGCAGCCCCTCTGCTTGTACCTCACTGACTTTAGGCTGTTAGAGCACTTCTGTGGCTCTGAACTGCTTCTCCTTTCGCTTCCCTATCGCTGGCCTTTGTCTTGCAGGATGAGCTGCCTGCTCCTACCCATGCCCCAGTGGGCATGCTTGGGGCACGCTGCTAATGCTGCTCTACTCCTTCTGGTTTCCAGTGTCTCTGGCCTGAGGTAGCCAGGTTATAATTCTTCTCTTGACTTGGTGGTCCACAGCCAGATGGCCTGGCTACTCATCCCTCCTTTACCTTTCCCTGGAGCCCTCAGCAAAGTTGCCCCCATGCCCCACTTCCCAGGCTGCAGACCACATTTCCCTTGACGTGCTACCTGACACCTCCTTGAGCTTCTGCGCAAGCCTGTCTAGTCCACAGCGTGTTCTGGTCCTGAGGTTTAGCCCCAGTCCACAGTGCCCATTCAGACATTCTTTTGGCTGCCATGTTCCTCAAGCTCTCTCATCTCGTGTTTCCCTTCTTCCTCAAGTGACTGCTGTGTTCTCTGCTAAGTGCACTTGAAGGTTTTACTTCCATCCGACCCCTCCCTGGGGTTGCGCTTCACTTTCTTGGCCCCGTGACCTCCTCCATCTGTGCCAAGGATATCCCCAGATGGCAGAGCTCTTCAGCCTTTCTGGGGTCCGTTGGTCACTAGCGGGGGGTCTGCTCTCCCTTGGCTTACCCCACCAGCTGCTCTCTGCTCCCACTCCCTGCTGATCAGCAGGGCATGAAGCAGGAGCCTGTGGTCAGAGGGCACAGTTTGCCTTGGCAGGTAAGGCTCTGGAGATCCCAGGGATGCAAACAAGGGCTCAAGAGGGGCCAGTTGGTGGCCACACCACGATTTGGGATGGTGTCCAGGATAATGGCTTTAGCACAGCAGGGCAGCTGCTGCAGGGCTCACGTGCACGCTCTAGCCCAGTGGCGAGCTGGCTGAAGGAACCCTTTGGCACAGTTTGCAGGTTGGTAACACAAGCTGTCTTTTGCACAGTGTTCTGGTCCTGGAAGTGATAATCAGCCTCTCAAGGCCGCCATCATCTGCTTCCTTGGCCTTGTCAGATCAGGAAAGAGCATTTTCTAAGGCTGGAGGCAGCCTTTCTCCCAGATCTTACACTGGCACAACTTACTAGCAGCAAACTGCTGCAGAGCACGGGGAGACTGTCTGCTCTGCAGTGCTGAGTGAGAGGGCTCCCACCTGACGTGGGGTGAGGGCAATGTGGGGTACCTGTGGCAGAGGGCTGGGGGTGGTGGCGGGGTACGAGGAGATGTTGGCTGTGGGCTGGGACGATCCCATGTGCCACCAGCTCATCCTGTCCTCATCCTTCTTGCAGACATCAATGAGTGTGAGGAGGTGGGGAGCCCTGAACCTCTCTGCCAGGGCGGCACTTGCGAGAACACGGACGGCTCCTACCGCTGCCGCTGCTTGCCGGGCTACGTAGCCCTGGCCCAGCCCCACCACTGTGTGCCTCAGACAGCCTAGATCCTCAGACAGCAGCGTAACTTAAGGGAGCAGAGGTGAAGGTGCTGTCATCTCCGTGTGGCTCTGGCACCTGGGAGCATGGAGAAAAGCCCCTGAGGCTGTGGGTGCTTCAAGGCTCTTTGCTCTTTTGTCTCTGACATCCACAGCTTCCCTGCCACCTTTCCACAGGCCAGGGCTGAGCTTCCAGCCGCTGCATCCCCATCTGCCATGTCATCCAGCCCTTGCTTTTGCTGCAGCTGAGCCCACCCTGGCACCCAGCACCTGTTGCATCACCCTGTGCCATGGAGGCTCTGGGATCACCTTCCCTTGCCGTGCAGCCCCAGCCTCCCCACCTTGCCCTGAAGACAAGCAGGGACCGTCTGCCTGCCACTGCTGCACTGATCTAACATCAAGCCTCATTCACACCACATGTGTGAGCTGTGCTCCTCATGAAGCATCCACTTCCAAGGCCAGAGCTCTGATGGGCATCAACCCACTTTTCTAAAGCTGCTGACTAACCTTGGGGCATGTAGGACAGACTGGAGGGGACCCAGGGCTGGCACATCCTTCGCTGTGGTGTCTCATGCAGGCTGGGTAGGGGGAGAGGGCTAGGGCAGGTCCTGCTTCCGTTCTGTAAAGTCATTGGTGAGTCGTGTTGGTTTTTTTAATCAAGTCTGCTAGAAACTTATGTTGTTAAATAAAACATTTATATAGGGCCCCTGTGGCTCAAGAAACTGGGGCTGGCTGGGACTGTGCTTGTCTTACCTCTGCCAAGGGGTACCAGCGCCATATCCTCTCTAGGGGTCCAGCAAGGCCACCCTGATCTTGTAAACCAGTGGCCCCTAGGCTGCTCCTGAGCAGCAGTCCTGAGCCGGGCCAAACACTCGCTTATCTCCCCAGTCCAGTGCCAGTCAGAGGAGCCAACTTCAGCCCCCACCTGGCTGCTTACAGCTCACCCATGCTCAGGCCAGCAGACCCCCCATTTCCATACTTCAGCTGAGAAGCAAGACCAGGCCAACTCCAACTAGGAGACAGCCAGGCACTCTGCTTTTTCTCCTGCTGCTCTGCACTCACAGAAGACGACAGGAGCAGGTTTTGTCTACATTTTATTAAAAGATTTATAAAAAGGGGTTCAGGAGCAACAAACAGACTGGAGTTAGTAGTAGTGCATTGGTCAAAGAAAGAATCATCCCTGTAGAGACACTGAATGCCATTTGGCTTTGCATCCAAAACAAAAAAGGAAGTTTGTCCTGCTGGGATCCTGACGTCTCAAGAAGGGGCCCAGAAGAGAGCACCCTGCCAGCTCAGGGAAGGTCTCCTGGCCTTCAGTGGCACAGATGGCAACTGCAAGTTCCAGGGTCATCCCAGCTGCGATGGAGCAGGAAAAGTGCAGATGGGTGGATGCAGCCAGCATTCTACAAGAGGCACTGAAGGATTATCTGATAGCAACTCAGAGACTAGGCGGGTTAGTGACAGAGAACTTCCACAGCTCCACTGCAAACAACTAAAGGGCCTCCACAGAGCAGCTGGAGGATGTTACTCCTGCAGCAAGATACTCCTGAGCGCCGAGAGACCACCACAGAGGGCTCTAAATGCCTACAGCTGACCCTGCAGGAATACAGTACTGGCTGCTCAGAGGCTGCAGAGCTCTGAAGGAAGCAGTAAGAAATGCTTATTATATAAAAGAATTTGGCATGTGTTGTCTACTGCTTTTACCCTCCCCAAGCCCACAGGCAGGGCTCCTCAGCTGGTGATTTGCACTGGTATCTTCCAGCAGAACAACATCTCATCCTGGTCATCCACCAGCTCCCACTTCACAATCAGTTTAATCTGAAAGAAAGAAAAGAGCTGACGGAGACTGGAGTCTTCAGGAAATCTTAGGTGAAGGACACAGAGAGAAGAGTTAACACTTCATTGGAGCAAGGAGGTCCTGGAGCTCTGCACCAAGAGGACAGTGCAGAGGTGGACCCCCAGTGCAGCAGGTGGACCATACTCATGTGGTGACTTTTTCACATGGATGGAGTGTTCAGCTGTGTGATTGGACACAGGAAACCTCCACAGACTGCACCTGGATCCAAGTGGAGAGCAGAAACCCCCTGCAGCCTCCCAACAAACAGAACTGCATCAGCCTCCCAACAGAACTGCGTGCTGGAGCCAAGAACCCCCGTGCGGAAGCATGCGGCTGAACACAGCAGGCTCTCTGAAAGAGTCACGGCAGGGAGGCTACTTGGGCAGCTGAAGCCACTTCTTGGCAGCCAGTGCCAGGCTGCTCCACCTGCTGGGTCTGTCTCAAAGTGGGAACTTGAGACAGAGTCATGCTCACAGAAGTGCTGCTGGATAGTCCACAGGAATCTCCCAACCTCCCCCCCATTACCACTGGGCACTGTCTTCTTCCTTAAAGGCAGGCAGTGGGACTGTCCCAGGCAGGGCAGTCGTTCTGAAAAGGAGAGCAGCGGCCTTCTTACTTACACTGGGATACTCGCTCTTCACAGGGAGTTTATTCAAGTAGCTGTAGGAGTGACCCTTCTGAATGGGGCACTGGATCCCAGACTTGCACCCATCAGGCTCAGGAATGGGAAAGGGTATGTCCACGTGCAGCATCTCGCCATACACCTTTGCTTTGCTGCCCTGGCTCTCGATCTCTGCGGGACATGGAGAAGCGTGAACGCGGTACCAGACCAGGACAACGCATTTCTACCTCGTATCCTCCCCTCCGCGTTCCCTGGAAGCTGCAAGAACACGACTAAGCACTGGTTTTCCTACCTGGCCGCTTCGTTCCACTCGGAACACTCTGCAGCCACCCTTGCCCACTGCTCACCAAGCACCGGGACACAGAGGCGACCTCCCCCGGCTACCCACCCCCCCAGCCGAGGAAGCGCTGCTTACTGCTGGCGAAGGTGACGTTGATGCTGTAGGACGTCCCCTTGTGAAGCAGACAGGGCTCGGTGGGGCAGGGGCTCACGTTTACCTCCAGGATGCTGCCGTCTTTGGAACCTGTAAGGAACAGCCGGGTTGTCCGGGCCGTCTCCGCCAGCTGACCGCCACCCCCCGCCGGCTCAGCAGCACCACTCACCGCAGTCCACGAAGCGAAGGGGCTCGGCCAGGACGGTGGCGCCCAGCGCCAGCAGCAGAGCGACCGGCAGCACCATGGCGGCAGCAGGTCGCAGTGGCGGCGGCAGCAGCTGCCCCGCGGGGTCACATGAGCTCGGCCGCCCCGCCCGGCGCTCCGCTGGGCCGCGCCCCGGGGCGGAGCCGAGCCGAGCCGGGCCGGGGGCACCTTCCCCGCTCTGCGCCCCGCGGGATGTCGGGGGTCCGGCCCGCGCTGCGCACGGCCCCTCCCAGCCCCACCCACCCTGGGGAGGTGGCCGAGGGGCCGGGGTCACGGCCGCGCTCGGACAGCCGGGGGTGCCCACAGCGCTGCCGCCGGGAGGCCCCGTCCTGGGCTGGGCTGGGCTGGGCTGGGCAGCGCTGCGGGGCAGCGGCGGGGGAGCTTCTCCACTGAAAGGGGGAAGAAGTGGAGCCGAAGCAGCCGTCAGGGCAGAGCAGCCCGCGGGCTTCCCCGCTGGTTCCACACCCCACGCTGCGTGCTGGAAGCTGCCTGAGCAGCCGCAGCAGTCTCTTGAGCTAAGTCATGTGGATGGTTGCTGCTCCCACCGAGCTCAGACAAGTCAGTCCTGCTCTTCACCCTGTGGAAGGGCAGAGACTCCCAGCTCGGTGCTGTGGGTGCTGAGACAAACGGGGATCATGAGGATCCTTCCAAGAGCATTTGCCCCAAGCTAAAGTGAACAGCTTCTCCCCAGTTTCACACAGTAGCAAGACACCCTTGAGGAGGTTGTGTCAGAAACGCAGGCAAGAGAGGGCACGGGAGTGCTGACTGCACGGGACCAGGCTTACGCTGACGCAGCTGCCTCCTCCAGGCCTCTGCCTACCCAGTCTCAACTGCACTGCCAAGCGACTCGGAGGTGAAACCCCCACTTTTTGCTCTGATTCTCCAGAAAGGGTCTTGTTTCATTTTGTGGTTCTGTCAGACTTGTCCTCCCGAGAGCCCAGGCCGGCTTGGGGCCATGTAAAAACACCTTGTTACAACCTGAAGAAAAATGCTGGTGTCACCTGTAGGAGCTTGAACTCAAGGAGAAGAGGCCAACAGATAAATGAATCCCAGCAAGAGTCAAGTTTACTTTTAATTTAGAGAGTCATAAAGTCAGAGAACATTAGGGGTTGGAAGGAACCTCAAAAGATCATCTAGTCCAACCCCCTGCCAGAGCAAGGGGCAGTGATAGCAAAATCCCACTCCAACTGCTTATAGATTATTTAGTCTACTTCTTCATCCTGGCTGGGTGGTCTAGAACAGACCCCACCATGACATCAACGTTATTTGCCTTCCCCCTGATTCTTGCCCATGCTGTTTGTAATCCAGCCAACACTCCTGCTTGAGGAAAACCGCTGAGGTTCCATTTAATGAGCTGGCTACACCCCGTGCATCCAAACCCCATCACATCTGTTGCAGCTCGGTCAACAGATGTGGCTGGAGGCACTAAAACAGTGCTGAGCACAGTTGGCTTCTCAGGAAGACCCACACGCAGGAACTCATTGGTTGTACTGTTCCTTCCACCAGAACCTAAGAACCAGATTACATCAAGCTATCGGGAACAAGATGACCAACCGAATCACCACCCAGAGAGGAAGAAAACCTAGACCATTAATGTGTGTGAGGGAAAAACACCCCCATACCCCGTGGCTATCTGCCAGTGATAAGAGAGAAGTGCAAAGGTGTTCTTCTCCTGAGCTACCCCCACCTTCCCAGTTACTCAAAAACATTGACCCCACCATTTAAGTCACTCCTCACCCGAGTGGATTATCTATTAAGTCACCCGTGAGGCCAGCTGTCCTTTCTCATTCTTTCAGTCTGCAGGAACCATCCGAGACCCCCCTGCAGTACCCAGTTTGAGGGATGGACTTGATGATGCTGGAGGTCCTTTCCAGCCGTGATGATTCTAACGCTCTATGATTACACTTGTGACTCAGCCCAGGTGAAAACCCAAACCACTGGTGGTGCCAGCCCCTCACCCCAGGACCCTCCTGTGATCTTTTCCTGGCTTTATCCTGACATCGTCAGAGTTAACCCAAGAGCAAACAGAAGTGAAGAGCTCAGAGCAGTCTCTGTTTACCTGCCCGTGGTTGCAAAAGCATCACATTGCTTGGCTCTGATAGTGAGAAATCAAGCAGAACTGCCCTGGTGTTAAACCACACACACCCCACCACCACCACACCCCAATACCCCCCCGTCCTGCTGGGGTGACTGGTTTTCCTCCACCATCTCTGTGCGACAGGCCCGGCCAGGGGTGAGGAACAGGATTCCTCGCCCTGAAGCATGGGGAACAGATGAAGACTCGTTCAACGAGGGGGAACCTCTCTGGGTGACCGGCCGGGCCGGTCTCCCTGGACACATGAGGAGCAGGTGACAGCGCGGGGGAGCCCAGGGCAGCTGGAGCCGCCGGGGCTGCGCTGACCCGAGCACTGCTCCAGCAGGAAGGAACCCAGTAGCAGGGGGAGCTGAGCGGGCCTCGGAGCCGCCTGGGACCCTCCGGAGGCAAACTGGCCCGCTCGGAGTTTGGTCAAGGAAGAGCAAACCCGAAGGCTGCCCCGCAGAAGCCCGGAAACAGTTCAGTCCGGCCCCGCGCTGGACCCTTAGTTTCCTTCAGCCCCAGCAGCAGCCCCCGGATCCCTCTCAGGGGGAGAGGGCACTGCTAAGGATGAGAGGGCACCGCTCAGGGGGCCCGGGCTCAAGCCCTCACAGGCGGGTGCACGGCGGGGAGTGACTGTTTCACGGCCCCGTCACGGCTGGACGCTCCGCCGGCCGCACAAAGGGAACGGCCCCGCACCCGGGGCCCAGGCAGCTCCGCGGGCTCTCCCGAGACAGCAGCCGAGCTGTGCCCACGCAGCGCAGCCGAGGCCGGCCCCGCGGTGGAGGCGCTGGCGCAGCTCCGCCAGACCCGCTCTTCCCCCTCAGCCGGTGCCGGAAGACCGAGGGGCGGGCGAGAGGCGGAGCCCTGAGGGCGGGATGGGGCCGCCGGGCGCGTTAGCGCGGTGCTGGAGGCTTCTGCTGGGCAGCCGGGCCAGGTACCGCCGGGCGACCCCGCTGGGTGGCCGCAGAGCGCGGGAGGGAGCGAGTGAGCGGCCCCGGGGGCGGGCGGGAGGGCGGGAGGGGTGCGGGCGGCCGCTGTCCCATGGCCGGGTCCCCCCTGAGGCCTTCCGTTGCCGCGCTTGTTCCCGGGCAGCTGGTGCTCCTCCCCGCCGTGCCGAGGCCGAGCGCTGCCGAGGGCCCCGCCGGGCTCTGTCGGGGCTGCTGGCCGCCCGCTGCGGTGGGCATCGTCGTCACCGACAGACAGCGACCACAGCGATGGCCAGATCGTCCTCAGCGAGAGCTGCGTGAAGGTAGATACCGCCCCCGCCCCGCCAGGGATTTCCGGACTCTCCGGTTTGCCTTGGACACGCAGGGCCGCTGGCCTGTGCAGAAGGCCTTGTAGTCCTCTTCTCTTTTCTTTACAGAGGCTCCTGGAGATCACAGAAGGCTCTGAGTTTCTCAGGCTGCAAGTGGAAGGAGGTGGCTGCTCTGGATTCCAGTACAAGTTCTCCTTGGACACAGTGATCGGTCCTGATGACAGGCAAGAGTAAAGGGCTAGTCAGGCGTGGTGGTTCTTTGCCAGGGTGCCAAGAAGGGTGTGCGTGACGTGACAGCGTCTCACCCTCGAGAAGAGAAGCCTGTGACATCCCTTTGCACTGGGCTCTGGTGAGGCCTCCCCTCAAGTACTGGGGGCAGTTCTGGGCCCCTCACTTCAAGAAAGATTTTGAGGAGCTGGAGCAGGTGCCGAGGAGCAGTGAGGCCGGGGAAGGGACTGGAGGGAAAGTCTGATGAGGAGAGGCTGAGGGAGCTGGGGGTGTTTAGCCTGGAGAAGAGGAGACTCCAAGGGGACCTTCTGCCTCTCTACAACTCTCCGAAGGGAGGCTGCAGTCAGGTGTGGGTTGGGCTCTTGTCCCAGGCAACCAAAGTCAGGACGAGAGGGCAGGGCCTGAAGCTGCCAGGGGAGGGTTAAGTTGGATGTTAGGAAGCCCTTCCTCATGGAAAGGGTGACCAGACCCTGGAGGTGTTTTAAGGACAGCCTGGCTGTGGCCCTTAGTGCTCTGGTGTGGCAGCTGTGATGATGTGAGGTCATGGGCTGGATTGAATGTGCTCAGGGGTGCTTTTCTAGCCTCAGTAATTCTTTGATTCTGAGATAAGAAAGGTGCTCAGCCTGTGCTTCTCTGTCACATGTACAGCAGTTAATGGTTGAATATGTTGCCTCTCTGTAGGGTGTTTGAACAAGGTGGTGCCTGTGTGGTTGTGGATGTGGACAGCTTGGCCTTCGTGAAAGGGTCCGTGGTAGACTTCAGCCAGGAGCTGATTCGCAGTTCCTTCCAGGTGGTGAGCAACCCCCAGGCAGAGAAGGGCTGCTCATGTGGGACCTCCTTCTCCATCAAAATCTGATTGGACTTCCCATGGATGGGTGCTGTCTGCAGACACTTCCTGGCAGTCTTCAGAGGGGTTTTGCTTGTTCTCCTTCTAGCTGCTCCTTCTCATCAACTCGACCCTGTAACACAGCTGTTGCACATGGCTCCAGCTGTGCGTGCGTCTGCACTGAGCCTGTTTTCAAGACTTGGCTTCCCCTTCAGAAACATGCAGTAGCCACGAGCACATGTAATGGAACATCTTCAGCACCTTGTGAATCAACGGCCTGGTGGTGCTGACTCACCTGCCCTGCCCTGCCCTGCCCTGAATGTGGACTCACTCACCTGCTTCTCTCTGCAAGAGATGGCTGTGTTGGTGTGTGTTTATTTAAAGTTCTTACTTAAAGAAGAAAGTCTTTGAGATTTATTGGTGTTGTTTGTGCAGCCCCACGGGGGTCGAGTGGGGAGTCTTAGGGTGCTTATCCCTTGTCTTCCAGCTGAATGACACTCGGAGTCTCTACCTCCTGTACACCTCACAGTGTTGCTGGCTCCCCACTTTCCAGATACTTCGCTGTTCTTTTACCCAGCAGGTTTTTCTTGGTCCCAGGGCACTGCAGTGGTTTTGCTGTCAGCCCCCAAGATGAAAGTGTGTTCACGTGTTCAGGGTAAATGGAAGATACAAAATTGAGGTGGGAAGAATGAATAGCTTCTTTATTTTATTTTAAGAAAGGAAAAAGCCTGTGTCTGTAGAGAAATCAAATACGCAGCTCTCCATCCCCCAGTGCTATTTTAAGTTGTTCCTGCCTTCTATTTTGGAAGTCCTGCCTTGGAACTTCACAGACTCTCAGTCTGTCTGCTAATTTCCCTGTCAACAGGAAGGAAAGTTGAGATGGTGCAGGCAGAGGAAGATCTGATTTACATTTTAAGGATCCTCAAGTCTTAGTTGCTTGAGAATCTTTTCCAGCATCATCTAGTGATAGGGCAATAGGTGTCAGCTGGAACACAGGAGGTTCCACATCGATATGAGAAGAAACTTCTTCCCAGTGAAGGTGACAGCACTGGGAGGGGCTGCCCATGGGGGTTGTGGAGTCTCCTTCTCTGGAGATGTTTAAAACCCACCTGGACATGTTCCTGTGTGACTTGATCTAGGGGACCCTGCTGTGGCAGGGGGATCGGACTGGATGATCTTTCCAGGTCCTGTGACTCTCTGGTAATTTCCTTCACTATTTGGTCTCTAACTTGTTCCTGGTTTGGTGAAAGAATGAAATTACTGTGTAAACCCGATGGGATGGGAAATCTAGAGGTTTTCCAGACTAACATCATTTGAGAAGTTGCTTTATCTAGTTTTTCATCTGCCACTGGGGATCTTCTGGAGTCACAGTGATTCACCTGCCTCCGAGATGAGGAAGCTGTCAGTTTGTCCTCTCCCGTGTTATTTCTGATCATAACCAAGCAGTCTGTGACTTGGGTCTTCCGTGACGGCGTGGGAGCACCGCATCCCTGTGGTTTCAAGGAAGCTGGGTCCGCGGGCCGTTGAAAACACTGTGCTGCAGGCACGTTTGTCACAAAGCTTTTCTAAACCCATGAGCGACGCGTTGGTACCGCGCTGATTTGCCTGTTGATTTCTAGTGCTTGGAGAGCTGATGGCCAGCTAGTTTCTGTGTCACCCACAGATACTGTAGGAGTTCACACGTGGACTGTACTTCCTTTGTCGCGTGGGGGATATGGATGGGATTGGGAGCAGCAGCTCCTTTGGCTCTCATTTTTCTTCCTTGTGGTCAACAAGTTCTGCCTAGTTCTGAGGGAGTTGGATCACTGTTCCATTTTGTAAAAGAGAGCAGGAGGATGTGATTAGAAGATTTGCATAAACCCTTACAGGATCCTGCTCAGGGCTGTCAGCCAGAGATGCTTTTGAAAAGGCTAAGACCTCAAAGGTTTTGTAGGTAGAAGGCATTAGCTAAACTCAGTTTCTTTCAGCTGGTCTAGCAGGTGGGAGGAGCTGCTTCCTGACCAAGATCTTTCCTGATCAATGGTCTGACCCTGGTCAGTTCTCATTTGGGATCTTTTACAGGAAATAAAAACACAGCAGTGGTGTTGGGGAGGCAGCAAACCTTTCTTCCCAGAAAGCATCCAGCCTTCACCTTGGGTGACTGCCCTGAGCAATGTAAACGCATCGTGTCTCTCCAGCCCCGCCAAATTCCACTGGCCTTCACTTCCTCTGCACCAGGGGAAGTAAATCAATCAAGTGCTGACCCTGTGGAGTGCCAGCCCTTGCAGAGAGCCTGCTTCTCTCCCCCAGGGGCTACGCAGAGGATGGGGCCACCAGTGCTGGGCTGGAAGGCAGGCGCTTGCCTGCGCGGCTTGCTCTGCCGGCGGCTCTGGCAGTGCTGCTGCAGTTGCACTAGATGGACCCCGTATTCCTCGGGAGCTGCGGTGCTGCAGGCCGCAAGCGTCGGGCCTCCTCTCCAGCATCAGCCAGTAAATGCAGCAGCCAGGCAGAGGCAAAGGCTTCTTGCAGCTGCCTGTTTTGGAGCAGTGCAGCAGTGCTCTCTAGATCAAAGAGATGCTGGGCCTTGGAGGGATTCCAGTTGTGGAGAGGTGCAGGGTCCTGCCCTTCGGTCACAACGGTCCCCAGTAGATCCAGGCCAGGGGAAGAGTGGCTGGTGAGTTGCCTGGTGGAAAAGGATGCTGGCTTGCATCAGGAATAGTGTGGCCAGCAGCAGTAGGGAGGTGACCCTGCCCCTGTGCTCTGCTCTCATGCACCTTGAGGACTGTGTCCAGTTTTGGACACCACAGCATCAGAAGGACATTGAGGGGCTGGAGCAGGGCCAGAGAAGGGCAGTGAGGCTGGGGAGGGCTCTGGCAAACAGGCCCTGTGGGAAGTGGCTGAGGGAACTGGGCTTATTTAGTCTAGAGAAGAGGAGGATGAGAGGAGACCTTCTTGCTCTCTGCAGCTGCCTGAAAGAAGATTGTAGCCAGCCTGGTGCTGGGCTCTTCTCCCAAATTACTAATGATAGGATGAGGGGAAATGGCCTCAGGTTGTGTCAGGGGAGGTTCAGATTGGATCTTAGGAAGAAGTTCTTGACTGAGAGAGTGGTTGGGCACTGGAACAGGCTGCCCAGGGAGGTGGGGGAGTCCCCATCCCTTGAGATGTTAAAAAACCAAGTAGCTAGAGCACTTGAGGCCGTGGTCTAGGCTGTTGTGCTGAGGGCTGGACTTGGATGATCCTGGAGGCCCTTTCCAGCCATGATGATTCTATGACTCTCTTCCCTTGTGGCTGTGGGGTAAGACTAGAGGTGCCAAGAGAAGGGGATTAGATGGGTGGGTTTGTTTCTGCCTGGACTGTGAGGGGTTGGTAGTGTGGAGCTAAGTGGGAGTCCTTGGGCTGAACCACTGAGAAACAGTAGGAGTGCAGAGCTGCCTTCCCTTCGTGGCAAAGGAGAAGCTGCAGTGGAAAACACTTCTCTGCTCCCACATGTGAAAGGAGGATTCTTGCAGTTTGCCCACCTGACAAGGAATGAATGATCAGGAAAGATATTTATGGAAGCTTACATCAATGTGACACTTGAAGGGAACGGGGGCAAAATCATCAGTGTCACAGGCAGGTAGAAAAGTTGAAAGAGTAGAAAATAGACAGAAATAGAAAGAGATAGAAATCCTCTTCTTGGTGAGGGCTGGTTGGAACTCTGCAGGGACTTGCTAAGAGATGCCCAGCACATCCTCAGCCTGTGGGTCTGGCTCTGTCACCCAAATCAGGTATCTACTGTGGTGTGTTAACCGTGGGCTCCTCGTCCAGGCTTCCAGCCAGGCAGTGGTGGAAAACAGGCAGCTTTTTGTGATGCTTCCTTTCCTGTGGTGCAGGAGGGGTCTGTGTGACAGCACTGTGCTGGCATCAGTGGGCTTCTGTGTGCTGTTACTGGCTACAAAGAGCACGTGGGGCTCGGTGGTTTTCTGCAAGGCAGGGCCAGCCTAGGGTGGACGTCGGGGCTGAAGCTGGTCCTCTCACCCCCGAACTTTTACCTGTGAAATTTGACGTCTCCCTTGTGAAATTGTGTGTCTGCACAGAGCTGTGGGGTGGGTCAGGAAGGCAACTAGGGGGTGAGGAGCCCAGAGCCTCCAGATGACACCCGCTGGGGTTTCTGCTTCTTGCACACAGCAGTGCAATTCCCTGCCACCTCAGGGCTTGCCCGCATCCAGCGCCTGGGGGAGGAATCGCTGAGCGCTGGAGGAGGCAGTCGTAGGGAGACAGGCTTCTCTTGCCTGCATCCCACACTGTGACAGCAGATGCTGCTGTATCAAGACCTTGCAAGAGTTTCAAACTGGAAGGACAGACCAGAGTGGTAGAGTCCCCACTCCTCACACCATCAGCTGGGGCTGGCTGGAGGAGTCTGGTGCTTCCCAGCACATTTCCAGACGAGCTGCTACAACATCTTCCTGAGGCTGACGACCACAGTGGCTGGAGTGGTGCAGAGGGTGAGTGAGGATGTGCACCACTTTGATTTTTGTTCTCTTTACCTGCTCTCTTGCTCAGCAGCCCAGGCTTCCACTCAGCATTCCCCACACTACAGCACTCAGAGCAGGTCACAGCTGCTGGAGGGGTGGCAGCAGAGAAAGGCATAACCTGGTACTCAGCCAGCCCGGAGGGAGGATGATCCTTCTCCTCTGCTCTGCCCTGGGAAGGCCACGTCTGCGGTATCACAGCCAGTTCAAGAGAGGCAGGGAGCTGCTGGAGAGAGTCCAGCACAGGGCACTGAAGATGATTTGGGGCCTAGAACATCTTACACGAGGAAAGGTTGAGAGAGCTGGGATTGTTTAACTTGGAGAGGAGACGACTGAGAGGAGACCCGATGCACCCCGTAACCATCTGCAGGGTGGCTGTAGGCAGGTTGATGCCAGGCTGTTTCCAGCTGTGCCCTGTGCCAGCTTGGCACAAGAAGTGTCATTTAGAAATAAGGACCAACTTCTTTGCAGTGCGAGTCCCAAAGCCCTGGCACAGGCTGCCTGGAGAGGCTGTGGAGTCTCCTGCTCTGGAGATGCTCAGGTGCCTCCTGGATGCAGCCCTGTGCCCTGTTCTCTGGGCAGCCCTGCTTTGGTGGTCTAGATGATCTCCAGAAGTCCTTTCCAACACTAACAGCTCTGTGGTTCTGTGGGATCCAGCGTCAGTGAGAGCAAACCGCAGCCTCCTGTCTGGTATCAGGTTTTTTCATTCAGCTCCTCTTATTTGGTTGTTTTTTTCCAGAAGGACCAGTGCTTGACTCAGACACTGCTAGGGGACAGGCACAGGGTTCACAGTGCAGTTCACACCTGGCTGGGTTCTGAGGAGTGTGCTTGCTCTGTGTGGTTTCCAGGCTTAGGCTGTGTCTCCATTTGCTCCTTTCAGATCCCTGCCTGGTAGCTTCACAGAATCCTAGACTGGCCAGGCTTGGAAGGGACCTTAAAGATCATCCAGTTCCAACCCCCCTGCACAGGCAGGGACACCTGCACTAGAGCAGGTTACTCAGGGCCCCGGACAACCTGGCCTTCAACACTTCAGGGATGGGGCAGCCACTATGTCCTTGGGCAACCTGCTCCAGCATCTCAGCAGCCTCACAGCGAAGAATTTGTTCCTCATGTCCAACCTCAGTCTCCCATCTTCAAGTCTGCCCCCCTTTCCCCTTGTCCTCTTGCTACCACCCACATAAAAAGCCCTCCCCCAGCTTTCCTGTAGCCCACTGCAGATCCTGCAAAGCTGCTAGAAGGTCACCTGGGAGCCTCCTCTTCTCCAGGCTGAACAACCCCGACCTGCTCAGCCTGTCCTCTCACGGAAGGTGCTCCAGCCCTCTGACCATTGGAGCTGCTCTCCTCTGGACCCGTTCCAGGAGCTCTGTGTCCTCCTTATGCTGGAGACTCCAGAACTGGCCCCAGTACTCCAGGTGGGGTCTCAAGGGCAGAGCAGAGGGAAAGAATCCCCTCCTTCGACCGACGGCCACTGGTTTGTTTCACGTGGACTCTGGGGGGGTTTCGCATCCAGGCGCGGCCAGGAGCGCTGTGCTGAGGCAGCTGAGTGGCCGCGGGGTGGACCGTCACCGGCAGGCTGTGAGCCCTCGCTCCGGGGAGAGCGGTCGGCGTGAGCCCGCCCGGCACTGGTGCCGCTTGGCCCTTCCCGCTCGAGCGCTAGGAGTTGCTGGCACGAGCCTTTGTGGCTGATTAGAGCCCAACTTTGTGCCCCTTTCTTAATCAGTGCTCATTTACCTTTGGCATCCTTCGGAGGAGCAGAATGGTGTGTCTCTCAGTTGCCATGGAAATGGGGAGACTAAATGCACATTGCCATGGCAACCTGCCATTATCTTCAGCTCTATCTGTGGGTCTCATTTTCTGACCATGGGGGTGGGGTGGTGGAAATGGAACTTCTCCTCTGACAAGGCTTTTTTTAAAGACAGAAAGATGCTACCACCAGCATCACCAGCACACCTTCTCCTCCTCCCCTGGCTCAGGCCTCGGGCTGCGAGCGGCCCGCGGCTGCTGCCGTCACCCCGTGTGCCGGGGATGCGAGGTGTGAGCTTCGGCTTGTTCTCCCCTTCACTGTTCTAAAAATAGAGACTGGCAGAATGATGTGATGATAATGTTCCAGTGCTCCGCTGAGCTCTTCCTTTCCTCAACTGCTGCTTCTAGGAAGGGTCCTTGGAGTTAGTGGAACTTTCCAGTGGGTCCCACAGGCCAGCGTGCCCTGTGTTTGCTTGGGCTGGGACGGGGCTGGTGCTCCCCAGGCTGCCTCTCCCAGCGCTCTGCGTGTGGTGGTAGCTGTTGGCAACCCCCAGTGCTTTGGCTGCTGCAGCTGAGCTGGGCTCACACAGCACCCAGGCTGTCCCCGAGTTGAGGAGGGCTGAGGGATGGGCTGGACCAGCTAACCCAGGCTGAGCAAAGGCTATTCCAGACTCTATGGCATTAGCCCAGATATAAAATCGGGGGGAAAGAAGGGAGGGGGGCCATGTGTTGGTGGTGCTTTGTCCTTTGGAGCAGCTATGGTGTGTGTCAGGCCCTGCTGCCTAGAAACACCTTCTGCTGAGGGGAAGCAGAGAATAAGCTTCACTGTTTGTCTTGGGTTCCACATGTGTATTTTACTTCTGCTTTATTAAACTGCTCTCAGTATATTTTCCCTCTGGCAGGGGGATTGGACTAGCTGATCTTCCAAGGTCCCTTCCAATCCCTGATGATTCTATGATCTGTGATTCTTTTTCCTGCCCATCCAGGACGGGGCCCTAGCCAGGGCCAAACCACCACAAGGGCCAAGGATTAAACACAGGTCTAAGACTCCAAGGAGGAACTTTTGTCTGCTGGGACTGGAGGCACCAGTACGCCGGGGACTGGCCCCATTTCCAACAGTGGCAACGCAGGCTGCTCCAGGAGGTTGTACCCAGCTGAGAATTTGTCATCAAATCATAGACTCATCACAGCTGGAGAGGACCTCCAGGATCATCAAAGTCCAGCCCTCATCCCAACAGCTCCCTGACCCCTAGACCACGGCCGCAAGTGCTCTAGCTACTTGTTTTTCAGACACCTCCAGGGATGGGGACTCCACCACCTCCCTGGGCAGCCTCTGCCAGTGTCCAACCACTCTCTCGGCCAAGAACTTCTTCCTAAGGTCCAATCTAAAGCCCACCCTCACACAACTTGCTGCTGGGGGTTGTTGTGACTGAAAGGCAGGACCTGGCACTTGGCTTTAAGTGCAGGGCTTCTGTGCTTTGTGTGTGGCTCTGGGGATGTAGGGCTGAGAAACCGTGTGTTTGCCATATGAAGGGGCTTGCAGCACCGTGGCCAGAAGTGTTCTTGGCCACTGCTAACACCTCTGCCTCCTTAGTCACGGGATCAAACCCAGCCCTGGCTCTCTGTGGCTGGAACAGTTGCACACAGCTGTGCTGTAGCCTCTGGTCATTATTCTTGTTCTGGTTGGCTTGACCTTTTGCTAATTCCTCTCATTCATTGTCTAATCTTGGCTGCTGCAGGGAAAAAGCTCGTGCCTTGCGCTCTTCTAGTCAGAGAAGCCATCTATGGGGAGAAGGTGGTGCCCCAGCAGCCTCTTGCAGGTGCTGTAGCAGAGGACAATAAACCTGTGCCCACTCTTTGAGGCAGGTAGCCAGGTGCTGCCGAAGCACCTACACAGCGCTGATCACACCTCACAACAAGGTGTGGCGGCCACCTTGGGCTGGTGCCATCTCAGCAAGGCAAAAACAAAGATCAGAGGGACCTCTTTGCTGCTGAACTTGCAGGATTTGTCCTTCGGCCGCTTCTCGCCATGAAGGCTCAGTTCTCTCTGCTCTGTGGCCAGTGCATCTGCACGGCGGGCTAGCATCTGCCTCCGTGCCTACCCACAAGTGCCTGCCACCAACTTCAGAGCTGTCAGATCCACGGTAAATATAGAAGCTTTGCAGGGAAGAGCTAACAGTATTTTGAAGAGAGACTTTAACAGCTGCCTTTGCTAACAAAGGCAGAAGAGACGGGGCGACGCTATTGTTAGCAGAGTTTGATCCAGCAGTGCCTGCACAAGCTTAGTGGAGAGTGGGGAAGCAGTGGGACTGCGTGGCAGATCCCTCAGCCTTGTAACAAAGTGCTGCCACCGTCCTACATTCCCAGATAAGAGGCACAGGCCAGGAGCAGGGCTGCCATGGTGGAGGCAGGGACTTAATCCTCTCTGAGCTGAGCCGAAGCGCGCCAGCGTGGAGCCACGTCGGTGGTGATGCGAGTCACGGGGGAGAAAGCGGGTCGAACGGAGCTCCAGCGCGGTCAGGGTGCCAAGAGAACACAGACTACTGGGGGAGAGGGGGCAATAGCCCACAGAGACACCCAGGGCTGGAAGGCAACAGGAGCTCTCTGCTGATTCCTGCCCAGCTCCACCCCAGAAGCACAGACACGGGGGCTGGACGTGGCTGTCAGGGAGCAGGAGGGCACTTGGAGCTGCCCAGGTACCTGTTGGAAGAGACTGAAGAACCCGGTGAGACCTGAGAGCCGCTGACACAAGTTGGTGACGGGATGGGGTGTTGCTCCTGTGAAAACAGTGATGGGTGGGTGAACAAAGAGTGAGAAGCTGGGCTGCAGAGGTGCAGGGTCTGAGCACAGGGTGTGCCCATGCCCAGTGGGCAGCTGGCCACCGAGATGTGACTGGGAGGGTGCCAGAACCACGAAGCCACTGCCGGGCGCTGCTCTGGATAGCGACAGCCTGTGGGAATGGACACAGCAAACAAAGTGTGAACGTTTCAGAAGTCAACACCCTGCCAAAGGACTGGCAAACGTCCTGCTTTTCAAGGACCAGGCTCTGCTGGCCTGGAGAAAAGGCAAGAGATCTGAAAAGCGAGGGTGCACGGAGGCTCAACGTGCTCCGTGCTGTCAGCAGGAGAGGAGCAGATCCTGCTGCTCCAGGATGTTCTCTTTTACAGTGCAGGGCATTGCACCTTGGTGTCTTCTGGATCCTTCCCTCTTGTGATAGTCCTAGGGGGCAGATAGACCACCTCCCTTCAAGAAAGAGATGGAGGGGCTGGAGCAGGTCCAGAGGAGCAATGAGGCTGGGGAAGGGACTGGAGGGAAAGGCTGATGTGAGGAGAGGCTGAGGGAGCTGGGGGTGTTTAGCTTGGAGGAGACTCAGGGGGGGAACCTTCTCCCTCTCTACAACTACCTGAAGGGAGGCTGCAGTCATGTGGGGGCCGGGCTCTTCTCCCAAGGAACCAGCACCAGGGCCTGAAGCTGCCAGAGGAGGGTTAGGTTGGATCTTCCTCACTGAAAGGGTGATCAGAGACTGGAGTGGCCTGTCCAGGGCAGTGGTGGAGTCGCCATTCCTGGTGATGTTTAAGGCCAGCCTGGCTGTGGCCCTTAGTGCCCTGGTCTGGCTGATGTGGTGGTGTTAGACCATGGGCTGGGCTGGGCTGGGCTGGATGAGCTCAGAGGGCTTTTCCAGCCTCAATAATGCTGTGATTCTGTGAGTTCCTAAAGATGGGGAAGACCAGAAGATGCCCTAGGTCCCCTGGTCCAAACACAAAGTAGTTCAGCAGAAGGACAGCTTATTGAGGGACAAAATGAGGACATACCTTGCACAGCCAGGTATCACTCATTGCCTGAGCTCCCCACCTAAAGTTCAGGTGTGAAGGTCTCACCACATACAACCCTGCTCTCTCTGACCCAGGGGAACCCATGTGCATCGTCCCAGGGATGCAGTTGTGTGTTCCTTCCTTTGCAGTCTGCACTCCTTTTGTCCTCTCCTCTTCTGCTCGTGTTTTCCAGATGCATTTGATTTATACCTCCTCATTCCCTCGCTCACAGGAAAGAGTGTTGGTGTGTGTCAGGTACCCGAGAGGAAAATTGATAGAGCAGGCAGCTGGGATCTTTCTTAGGAGCCGTGGTTGTTAATTAGAGGAGTCTAACCAAACCCCAGCTCAGGCAAAAAGCTTCTTCTACATCTCCCTCCTCCCTGATGAACCAACCTCCCTCCCTGTGCAGGTTGTCACATCAAAGCCAGGATTCAGGGACAAGTCAAAACAACACCCACCTTTCTGAATAAGAATGTGATGCCAAGTGCAAGGAGCAGCTACCTTTCCAGCTCCATCCTTTCCCAAAGGGCTGTGGAAGGGCATCCCTCTTCTCCCAAGCAAGGGGTGTCCCTTGGGCTTGTACCTGCTCCTTCCCTGCCTCAGGCAGTGCAGTGAGTCAGCTGCTGCCTTTCTAAAGCCTCTCAGGTCTAGCCCAGGTGTCCCTGTGGCTCGGCTCTGCATGGCCCAGCTGGTGCCTGGGCTCTCCAGGAGGCTGGTGGCGGGGTCACTGCAGAGCTGGGTGTTTTGGTCCCAAGCAGTTTCACATGTGGATTGCAGGCAGAGGCAGCAGCACGGGAAAGGGTTTTCTCTGTGTGAATCTACCCCTGGAGAAAGAGACTGGGGGAAGGGAAGGAGGAGATGTGACCTGACACCCTTCAAAGCACGGCACCCCATCCGTGTGCCCCATGGCTGGTTGTGCCCGTGAGCCCGCTCCAGGCCACGCTCCAGCCCGGTTTCAGAGTGCCTGCACAGATAACCTCATTTCCCTGCCAGCTTGCTCACCAGCTCTGCTCCTGTCACCTCATGGTCTGCAGCCCAGAGATAAGAGTGCCTGCTGCAGCAGGAGCCTGTCTGTGTGAACCCGCAAGAGATACGAAGAGGGAAGGGGACGGTGAACAAACTCAGGGCAGGAAAAGCTGATCTGGTCTCTCTGGAGGAAAAGTTGTTTTCCTCAGAGTTTCCTGGAGCTGCCAGGAGATCCTTGTGCCCAGCCAGAGGAGGTGCTGGCATTAGAACCTGGTTTGATGGCCTGGATGGATGCAGCCTTTTTGGGGGGGGGCTTTGGACAGAAAGAAAAGAAGAGGGGGCACCAGGTAGCTAATTGGGAGCCTTTCTCTGTTGCCCTTCTGCTGCTCAGAGTGGGAGACAGAGCCTGTGGCTGATGAGAGCCTCTCACCCATGCTGGGGCCCCCCTTGAAAGCTGCTAAACATTAAAAAAAAGAAAGGGGGGGGGGGAAAAAGCATGAGTGCTTTGCTAGTCCTCAGGAGAGAGTGAAACAGAAGAGTGTTTGAGCTGCCGGTACAAGAAAAACCCCTGTACGTGGCTGTGGGAAGAGGCTGGCAGAGCTGGAGCTGGCAGTGGTGCCCAGCTGGTGAGGGAGCTGCTTTGCTGTGGGAGCTCTGTCACAGCTGAAGCACAGACAGATTAAGGAACAGCACAGGACTGTCTCCAGGCAATAGCTAGCACCTCAAACCCCACACGAGGTGTTAGTGGCATGGGGAGAGAGAGACAGTGCTTATCTACTGCCTCCATGCCAGGGCTTAGCCCTGGACTCAGCCTGATGAAAGTGCCCAGCTGCACCACAGCAGCACCCTCCTCCTGAGGGACCCTTCCTACTGCAGGAGTCCTCCAGGCAGCAGCAGCCTCTTGCCCTGCACTCCCTGGGTTTCCTACTCCAGGAGTCCTCCAGGCAGCAGCAGCAGCCTCTTGCCCTGCACTCCCCGGGTTTCCTACTCCAGGAGTCCCCCAGGCAGCAGCAGCCTCTTGCCCTGCACTCCCTGGGTTTCCTACTCCAGGAGTCCCCCAGGCAGCAGCAGCCTCTTGCCCTGCACTCCCCGGGTTTCCTACTCCAGGAGTCCCCCAGGCAGCAGCAGCCTCTTGCCCTGCACTCCCCGGGTGCCCGTAGCTGTCGATGGTGTAAGCTGGGTTGCAGAGCAGGTGGAGGAGAAGGAAGGTTTCATGTTCTTTGGTTTCACCCTCTTTTGGGTGAGAGGAGAAAAGGAGCACTCTGATGCTTGTAGTGATCCTGATGGAGGTAGCTGTACCTGAGCTGCCTCAGTTCATCCCCAGGCAGGCCAGGGCACGAGGAAGTGTGGATGGGAGTGTGTAGGGGTTCTACAGGGCAGGTCTTGGGGAACTCTGTGCACCCTAGATCCAGTCCTACAACCCCCTGCCCTGCTGGAACAGATGCCACCTCTGATTTTGTGCCCACTCCTCCCACAGCCCCTGTCTCTTTCTCCCCTCAGCCTGCTCAGGTTTTCACCCTTGGTACATTATCCATCACTGAGGTTGGAAAGAAAGTTTTGGCTTTGATGGAAAACATGTTGTGGGAGCTGGGGTTTTTGGATTTAGTTTGGGCTGGATGATCTTTAAGGTCTTTTCCAACCTTTACTGTGATACTGTCAGGTGCTGCAGAAGGATCTGGAAGCCAGTGGGATGAGGTTTAGCAAAGACAAGTGCCAGGTCCTGCCCTTCAGTCACAACAACCCCCAGCAGCTATAGGCTGGAGGAAGAGTGGCTGGAGAGCTGCCTGGAGGAAAAGGACCTGGGCTGTTGGTTGACAGCCAGCTGCACAGGAGCCAGCAGGGTGCCCAGGTGGCCAAGAAGGCCAATGGCATCCTGGCCTGCACCAGGAACAGGAGCAGGGAGGTGATCCTGCCCCGGTAGTCTGCACTCATGAGAGCACACCTTGAGCACTGGGTCCAGTTTTGGACATTGAGGGGCTGGAGCGGGGCCAGAGAAGAGCAGTGATGCTGGGGAGAGCTCTGGCAAACAGGCCCCGTGGGAAGTGGCTGAGGGAACTGGGCTTATTTGGTGTAGAGAAGAGGAGGATGAGAAGAGACCTTCTTGCTCTCTACAGCTGCCCAGGGGAGTCGTGAAGTCTCCTTCTCTGGAGACATTTAACACTCACCCGGTCGTGTTCCTGTGCAGCTTGTTCTAGGTGATCCTGCTGTGGCAGGGGGATCAGACTGGATGATCTTTCAGGGTCCCTTCCAATCACTAATGATTCTATGACTTGGTCTAGGTGATCCTGCTGTGGCAGGGGGATCGGACTGGATGATCTTTCAGGGTCCCTTCCAATCCCTAATGATTCTGTGACTTGGTCTAGGTGATCCTGCTGTGGCAGGGGGATCGGACTGGATGATCTTTCAGGGTCCCTTCCAATCCCTAATGATTCTATGACTTGGTCTAGGTGATCCTGCTGTGGCAGGGGGATCGGACTGGATGATCTTTCAGGGTCCCTTCCAATCCCTGATGTTCTGTGGTTTTGTGGTCTACAGCCCTCTCCCCAGGTCCCACCCCAGAACCCCAGCAGCTGGAGAGTCGTGGAGGGAGATCACAGCTGACCACTCCAGTCATGGCTGTTCTGTCCGGGCTTGTTTCGAGCTCCGTAAACCAGACCTTTGCAAGGTTGGGTGGTGACCAAAACTGGGGCCAGGTATGCTCTCTGCCTCGTCTCGTGGCTTAAATGGCCTCATGGTCGCCCCTCTCAATCGTGTGGTCTGGCACACTGGGAGACCTTGGTCCTTTCTGCTTCTGCAGCCTGGAGGAAGGAAGGAGAGGCAGAGGAAGGGTGAGGAAAATGCATCTGCAAAGGCAAGAGAGAACAAAGCAAGCAGCAGATGTGACTCAAGCTGCCTGCAGATCACTGGAAGGAAGGGAGGAGAGCTGGAAGCGCCTCCTCTGAAGGAGGAGGTGGAAGCTGAGGCTTGGTGCCACTGCTCCCAGGCCAGTGGCTGCAAGAAGGCAGTGGGAGCGGGACACATGCCCTCCCAGCCCTGGCAGCTGCTAGGGACTCTTCCTGAACAAAAGCAGGCTTCAGGGTTTGCATCTTTCCCTTTGGGGTGGTGGTCTGAAACCTTGCCCAGGGCCGGGCTATTCCTGACTGCACCCGGTGCAACGGCAAGAGAGAGCAGTAGCCCTTCCCTCACGCACAGCCCTCACCTCTGTAATTGTTCCTGCTTGAAGAGAAAAGAGCCCAAGAAATGAGGCAGCCTGGGCCAAGGTTTCTTGCAGCAGCCAAAGGCACGAGGTGGCCAACAGTGGCAGCTGGGTAACCAGCCAGGAGCAGAGGGATGGCGAGGCAGAGCAGTTGCGACAGGTGCCCACCTGGCTCCCGGCGTTGCTGCCTGCAAAGCCTTTTGGAAGAAAATGCTGTTTGTTCTGACATTTAGAACAGATTAAAAATCGTTGCTGGCTCTGCTGTAACATTTCAGAAGGTGAAGCTATTGATCTGCAAACTCTTCCCCATCTCCCCAGCATGATGCTCCATCAGCGCTTGGTCCTGGCTGCCAGCAAGAGGACCCTGATCACCGCCTGCCCTCTGCTCTGGGCTCATCTCTGCCCTACGCCTCGTGCAAGGCTCTCCCAAAGCCTCCTGCTTTGCAGAGGGTGTGTGATCTCTCCCATTTTGTGGATCCACCACATTCCCTCAGCTACTCTGAAGCCAGGCTCTTCTCGGTGGCACCCAGTGATAGGACAAGATGCCACAGGCATCAGCTGGAACGCAGGAGGTTCCACAGCAATATGAGAAGGAACTTCCCAGTGAGGGTGACAGAGCTCTGGAAGGGGCTGCCCAGGGAGGCTGTGGAGTCTCCTTCTCTGGAGACATTTAAAAGCCACCTGGCCATGTTCCTGTGTGACTTGGTCTAGCTGATCGTGCTCTGGCAGAGGGATTGGACTGGATGATCACTCGAGGTCCCTTTCAATCCCTAATGTTCTGTGATCTGAAGTCACAACATGCCACAGGTGTCTCTGCTCTGGGTGAAAGCAGCCCTGCACATGCTGAGCAAGAACAACATCTAGCTCACAGTTTCCCCCTCGCAGCAGGGGTTGTTCCTGGGAGCCTCCTCACCTTTACCTCCTGTTTCCTCCTGCTGCCCATCAATGTTCAATAGGAGCTGAGCCTGTTGTCCTCTGAGCAGAGATACCAGCCCAGGAGCACTGCAGCCCCACCCCACCCCAACTGACTGCAAGGGGACCCACCTCAGTCACCCCAAACTCCTCCAGCCTCTAGGATCCTGTTTTGCAGCGCAGAGGGTCAGGACTAGCTCTGGTCCTGGCAAGTGCGGACAGACCAGGAGGCTCGGCAGGACAGAAGCTGGTCTGGGTGACACTGTCTGAGCGGCTTCAGCTGCCGGAGCTGATGCCCGTGGGGATTTACACAGATTTGTTGGGAGGATGCTGAAGGTGCCTTAGGGTGGCTGAAAAGAAATCCAGGGTCTTTCTGTGGAGAGGCAACAATGGAGATTTCCACCTTGTGTGAAGATTGGGAAGGGGATGCAGAGCCTGGCTTGACACAGCAGGAGAAGGGCCTCCCCTCTGGAGGTGCCTGCCCTCAGCTTATCCTTTTTCTCACCATTAAAACCACAGCACTCCCTGGGAACAGCAGCTCCTTTGGTCGTTCCAATTAAGTATTAGAGGATGATGACCTTATATAATAATAATAATGGTGATGATTTGATGGCTGATAACGCTTTTGGCACTCAGCCAGAACATATGAGCAAGCCCAGGGCTGGACCATGCTCCCAGCTTCCAGTTAGTCAGCAGACACCAGCATGCAGCTCCTAATGGAAACTGATGTGACGCATATGTGCGGTGAGTCACCCCGAAGTTAACTGGGACTTCCAGCCCAGACACCGCCAGCGCCGCTTTCCTCCATCAGTGTTCCTTGTGCATGAAGGTCCAGCCAGGCTTTTTTGCTTATTCAAGTGAATTCAGTATTTTTAAAGGGTATTTAAAAGCCACCCCCTCCGTTCCTGTTCTGAGCAGATTCCTGTTCTGAATTCCTGAGCTGATTCCCTTCAAACGTTCACAGTTAGTTTCCCAGAGGCTTGACAGCAGGAAGGAGGACAAAACAAAGAGGCTCTGGGATCTGCAGATCTTGGGCACCAGGGTTTATCACTGGATGCTCCATCAGCACAAGGTCTGCTCCCCAGCCCAGCCATGAAGTCAGGGCTGCTCCAAGCACTGCAAGCCGAGCACAGAGAGGGTTTGAGGGCTGTGGGATCTCAGACAGTGATGCAGATCAAGAGAAGTCGTTCTGCCCCTCTCCTCTACCCTGATGAGACCTCACCTGGAGCCCTATGTCCAGCTCTGGAGCTCCTGACACCCGAAGGATGAGGATCTTTTGGAGTGAGTCCAGAGAAGGCCACGAAAATGATCTGAGGGCTACAGCCCCTCTGTGATGAAGACAGGCTGAGAGAATCGGGGCTGTTTGGGCTGAAAAGGAGACGACTTCCGATCCTTGAAAGAGCCAAAGGCTGAAGAAGACTGTTCACAAGAGCAGGGATTGATAGGACAGGGAGTCATGGTTTGGAGCTGGAAAAGAGCAGGCTGAGGCTGAACATGAGGAAGAAGTTCCTGAGTCTGAAGGTGGGGGATCTAGGCTGCCTAGAGGAGGTGTGGATGCCCCATCCCTGGAGCCATTCAAGGTCAGGCTGGATGAGGCTCTGGTCTGGCGAGTGATGGCCCTGCTTGTTGTAGGGGGATTCCACTAGATGCTCTTTGGGTGTCCCTTCCAACCCTACAGTTCTCTGATTCTCTGATGCCCCTCCTCTGAGCCAGCTGAGGGTAAAGGGGGCAGTTTCCAGCAGCGCTCCCCGAGCTGTGCCGTGGTGTCTTCCTTCTAACCCCATCACACAGCTTTCATCTAGGGGCTCAGCAGCCTTGTAAAGCTTCTTGTCTGGAGACTCTGTCTCCTGCCACCAGCTGAGGGTGCACCAGCAGTGCTGCCAGCCTCTACAAACAGTTTATTCAGCAGTCAGCCGGGGGGAACCTGCTTTCAAGCAGGTGGCTGCGACCACAGGTCATCGCTGTCTTTGCTGGGGCTGGACTTACACTTGGTGCAGCCACAGCAGAGCCTGAGAGCCCCTGTTGCTCGTTCCCAGGCACACAGCACGAGCGTGTCCCATCAACACGGGACAACTCTGAGCAAAGAGAGGGAGCGAACGGACTGGGTGAGCCTTTGAGCAAGGGGACTGGTGCAGATCAGGTCTGTGTGGGACGCTGGTGTCTTGTGGTTTGAGCCAGGAGGGGGCTGGGAAGTAGGGAGAAGTTTCATCCGAGAGTATCAGCTTTTGCTTGAGCTGGAAGTGAGAGACAGTGGTCAAACGAGGTGCTGAGAGCCAACACGGAGCGAGAGCTGGCAGGGCAGAGGCACCCAAGAGTTCTCAAAGAGAAGCTGTGACTTGGAAAGACCCAGCCTGGAAACTGGGGTGTAGGGATCCCATCTCCTCATGAGTAGAGAGGCATTCTATGGACTTTCTTGAGAAGGGTGCTGGGGGGGCTGGCCCAGAGGGTCTGTTTGCAGAGCTGGGACTTTGCAGAACAGGCTCCTCCACTCCCTCCTTTGTTTTCATAACGTCCCTTGATTTCCTTTGGGTCTGTGGGGAGTTGAGTGAGTTGGGGGTCTTTGTTGTCAACAGTAAATATGTTTCTCCAAAGTCCTTTCCTGGTCATTTTTTCCTTCAAATTCAGTTTGTCTTCTGCTTCAGTTTATTAGCAATTAACTAGTTAAGCAAATTAGTCCTGGACCTGACCAGTCTTTCAGCTGGTGACACAGTATTGGACCCTGTTGGCTCAAAGCTGGGGACATGGAGAGTTTGCTCTTTGTCACCTCCTGTCAAAACATGACTCAATCCTGCTGTTTTCTGCTTGTCCTCCAAGGCCCTGGGGACCAGCAACTGCAGTCTGTGCCAGCAGCAGAGCCAGCCCTGGTAGCAGGAAGGCTGAATCATGTCCATCAGCCCTTGACTTCACTTCCATCCTGATGGGAGCCAGGCAAGCACTTGTCATGCACTTCTGTTCTTGGGAAGATAACGCTAGCGTGAACTCTTCTTCACTTCAGCCCTAAATCCAACATCATGGGAAAGAGAAGTGCACTGACACGTTCCAAACACGCTGCCCTGGCCCAAACACCTCTCCTTTTTAATGTCTGAAGCTCACTGAGCTGTTCTGCTACAGACTACACGGGAGTGCAGGTTTGGGGCTGGTGTGCTCCCCTTGATCTTATTTACAATGCAGAGCTTTGCCTTCACCAGCGATGCCATTCGGTGGCACCACGTGGCTGCACAGTCACAGCAGATCAGGGCAGAAGGACCGTACTGAGGTCATCCTTGGGAGGCAGGCAGTTCCACTAGCTCGGCTTTGGGTTCTTCAGGAGGCTTTCACGGCCATAGTTACCACAAGGCTCTTGCTTGGGCAAAGGCAGTCGAAGCATATGGATCAGCTATTCTGAGTTTCGAGCTGCTTTGCTTTGACAGAGCAGTGCAAAGCAGCTAGACAGCACACAGGGCTCCCTTCCCTACCCCACTCACCCGCCAGACACCTGCCATTTCCCTGAACACATCCCCTACGTGGTATGCACACAGCCCTAGAGGCTACCACCTCCTTGCTCCTCGTTGCCCTCTCACATCCGCGCACGTTCCCCGTTCATCTGCTGCTTTCTCAGGGTACATCTCTGCTGGCTGTGGTCTGGAAGCCTAAGGGAGGGACCTGGCAGTGCTGGTTGACACCAGCTGAACAGGAGCCAGCGGTGTGCCCAGATGACCCAGAAGGCCAGTGGCATCCTGGCTTGGAGCAGCACTAGTGTGGTCAGCAGGGCTAAGGATGTAATTGTCCCCCTGTTCTGGGCACTGGGGGCAGTTCTGGGCCACTCTCTTCAAGAACAACCTGGAAAAGCTGGAGCAGGTGCAGAGGAGCAACGAGGCTGGGGAAGGGACTGGAGGGAAAGTCTGATGAGGAGAGGCTGAGGGAGCTGGGGGCAGTTAGCTTGGAGAAGAGGAGTCTCAGAGGGAACCTCCTCCCTCTCTACAATTCCCTGAAAGGAGGTTGTGGTCAGGTGAGGGTCAGGCTCTTCTCCCAGGCAACCAGCACCAGGATCAGAGGGCAGGGCCTGAAGCTGCCAGGGGAAGGTTAGGCTGGATGTCAGGAAGCCCTTCCTCCTGGAAAGGGTGATCAGACCCTGGAACAGACTGCCCAGGGCAGTGGTGGAGTCCCCATCCCTGGAGGTGTTGAAGGCCAGCCCAGCTGTGGCCCTTATTACTCTGATGTGGCCACTGTGGTGATGTCAGGTCCTAGGCTGGGCTGGATGAGCTCAGAGGGCTTTTCCAGCCTTAATAATTCTGCAAAGCTCTGAAGAGGACGTTGGAATCCATGGAGGTCTCTTGCTCTCATGAGGACTTGCCCTAATGACCTCTATGTCCTGTGGGACAGGCATCCAAGCGACTGTCCAGGAGAATGGGAGTTGTGAGGAGCTGCAGGTGCTGCCACGAGGCATCCAAGAAGATTCTCTGAGGCAAGAACTGAGGAAAAGCTTCCACTGAGTGTGTCAAGTGAAAGCTTCACCACCACAGACCTCAGATCCTCTGAAGAGCTTTCCAAAGGCACCTGTCTTCCCTCATCCATCACCTGCACAAGTGTCCAGTGCTGGGCAGCTGGAATAGTGCTCCGGCACTGCTGGCAATGGGAAGGAAGAAGAGGAAGCCCCCACTTCAACACGGCTGTGTGAGACCCTCTTTGGGGCCCCAGGCGATGAGGGGCAAGAGGTGGCTGAGAAGGAATGTCCCTGTGGATCTTTTCACACTGGAGATTTTCCCAGTTGCTGGAGTTGTCAGAAGTTTTTGTCCCTTTCTGGCATGAAACCTTTCATCTCAGCTCTCTGCTTGCAACTGCGTGGCAGGAGTCCAGGTTTTCAGTCTCAAGAGATTTGGGTTTATTTTGGCCATCAATACAGCAGTGTTACCCAATCTGTGGTGGCACAGTTATCTGCTGCTATGTTTGTAGTTAGGCTGAACCATCTGCAGCTCAGGACATGTTGGTAGGGAGGGTTTAATGGCTGAGAGAACATAATCAGAAGCAACCCCCCTCCTTCTTGCGTGAGGAAGCCCTGGAGCACAGGCACAGAGAGCCTTTTCCTTGTGTTATTTCATGTCTGTGGCAATCGTTTTGGTAATTACTGCTTGAAGAGGGTCATCATCTGGCTGGTGTCACTAGTCCAGTGTGATAGGGCACCAGCTAATAATTAATGCACTGAGATCTCCTTTCCTTCTGCTTGGATGGGCTCTTGCCATCCCATCTCGCTGCGAGCAGCAGGGCCATTTGAGCCCTGTTCTCTTTTCATTCTTCCCAGCACGTGCACAGGGACAAGACGTTTCTGTGGAGTGGGAAGGTCAGAATCACAGAGTAGTAGGGATTGGAAGGGACCTTGAAAGATGATCCAGTCCAATCCGCCTGCCACAGCAGGACCACNTCCCCTTGATCTTATTTACAATGCAGAGCTTTGCCTTCACCAGCGATGCCATTCGGTGGCACCACGTGGCTGCACAGTCACAGCAGATCAGGGCAGAAGGACCGTACTGAGGTCATCCTTGGGAGGCAGGCAGTTCCACTAGCTCGGCTTTGGGTTCTTCAGGAGGCTTTCACGGCCATAGTTACCACAAGGCTCTTGCTTGGGCAAAGGCAGTCGAAGCATATGGATCAGCTATTCTGAGTTTCGAGCTGCTTTGCTTTGACAGAGCAGTGCAAAGCAGCTAGACAGCACACAGGGCTCCCTTCCCTACCCCACTCACCCGCCAGACACCTGCCATTTCCCTGAACACATCCCCTACGTGGTATGCACACAGCCCTAGAGGCTACCACCTCCTTGCTCCTCGTTGCCCTCTCACATCCGCGCACGTTCCCCGTTCATCTGCTGCTTTCTCAGGGTACATCTCTGCTGGCTGTGGTCTGGAAGCCTAAGGGAGGGACCTGGCAGTGCTGGTTGACACCAGCTGAACAGGAGCCAGCGGTGTGCCCAGATGACCCAGAAGGCCAGTGGCATCCTGGCTTGGAGCAGCACTAGTGTGGTCAGCAGGGCTAAGGATGTAATTGTCCCCCTGTTCTGGGCACTGGGGGCAGTTCTGGGCCACTCTCTTCAAGAACAACATGGAAAAGCTGGAGCAGGTGCAGAGGAGCAACGAGGCTGGGGAAGGGACTGGAGGGAAAGTCTGATGAGGAGAGGCTGAGGGAGCTGGGGGCAGTTAGCTTGGAGAAGAGGAGTCTCAGAGGGAACCTCCTCCCTCTCTACAATTCCCTGAAAGGAGGTTGTGGTCAGGTGAGGGTCAGGCTCTTCTCCCAGGCAACCAGCACCAGGATCAGAGGGCAGGGCCTGAAGCTGCCAGGGGAAGGTTAGGCTGGATGTCAGGAAGCCCTTCCTCCTGGAAAGGGTGATCAGACCCTGGAACAGACTGCCCAGGGCAGTGGTGGAGTCCCCATCCCTGGAGGTGTTGAAGGCCAGCCCAGCTGTGGCCCTTATTACTCTGATGTGGCCACTGTGGTGATGTCAGGTCCTAGGCTGGGCTGGATGAGCTCAGAGGGCTTTTCCAGCCTTAATAATTCTGCAAAGCTCTGAAGAGGACGTTGGAATCCATGGAGGTCTCTTGCTCTCATGAGGACTTGCCCTAATGACCTCTATGTCCTGTGGGACAGGCATCCAAGCGACTGTCCAGGAGAATGGGAGTTGTGAGGAGCTGCAGGTGCTGCCACGAGGCATCCAAGAAGATTCTCTGAGGCAAGAACTGAGGAAAAGCTTCCACTGAGTGTGTCAAGTGAAAGCTTCACCACCACAGACCTCAGATCCTCTGAAGAGCTTTCCAAAGGCACCTGTCTTCCCTCATCCATCACCTGCACAAGTGTCCAGTGCTGGGCAGCTGGAATAGTGCTCCGGCACTGCTGGCAATGGGAAGGAAGAAGAGGAAGCCCCCACTTCAACACGGCTGTGTGAGACCCTCTTTGGGGCCCCAGGCGATGAGGGGCAAGAGGTGGCTGAGAAGGAATGTCCCTGTGGATCTTTTCACACTGGAGATTTTCCCAGTTGCTGGAGTTGTCAGAAGTTTTTGTCCCTTTCTGGCATGAAACCTTTCATCTCAGCTCTCTGCTTGCAACTGCGTGGCAGGAGTCCAGGTTTTCAGTCTCAAGAGATTTGGGTTTATTTTGGCCATCAATACAGCAGTGTTACCCAATCTGTGGTGGCACAGTTATCTGCTGCTATGTTTGTAGTTAGGCTGAACCATCTGCAGCTCAGGACATGTTGGTAGGGAGGGTTTAATGGCTGAGAGAACATAATCAGAAGCAACCCCCCTCCTTCTTGCGTGAGGAAGCCCTGGAGCACAGGCACAGAGAGCCTTTTCCTTGTGTTATTTCATGTCTGTGGCAATCGTTTTGGTAATTACTGCTTGAAGAGGGTCATCATCTGGCTGGTGTCACTAGTCCAGTGTGATAGGGCACCAGCTAATAATTAATGCACTGAGATCTCCTTTCCTTCTGCTTGGATGGGCTCTTGCCATCCCATCTCGCTGCGAGCAGCAGGGCCATTTGAGCCCTGTTCTCTTTTCATTCTTCCCAGCACGTGCACAGGGACAAGACGTTTCTGTGGAGTGGGAAGGTCAGAATCACAGAGTAGTAGGGATTGGAAGGGACCTTGAAAGATGATCCAGTCCAATCCGCCTGCCACAGCAGGACCACCTAGCCCAAGTCACACAGGAACACATCCTGGTGGGTCTTGAACGTCTCCAGAGAGGGAGACTCCACAACCCCCCTGGGCAGCCACTTCCAGGGCTCTGTCACCCTCACTGGGAAGAACTTCCTTCTCATATTGCTGTGGACCTCCTAGGTTCCAGCTCACACCCATTGCGCCTTGTCCTACCATTGGATGCCACTGAGCAGAGCTGGGCTCCATCCTCCTGACACCCTTTCCATATTTATCAACATCACCACTCAGTCTTCTTCTGTCCAAGGCAAAGAGACCCAGCTCCCTCAGCCTTTCCTCATCAGGGAGATGTTCCGCTCCCTTCATCATCTTGGTGGCTCTATGCTGGACTCTCTCCAGCTATTCCATGTCCTTCTGGACCTGAAGAGCCCAGAACTGGTCTCACTGTTCCAGATGTGGTCTCACCAGGGCAGAGTAGAGGGAGAGGAGAACCTCCTTCCATCTCCTAACCACAGGTCCATGTGCTTTGCTCTGCTCTCTTCAGAGTCTGTCCCTTTTCCTTCCCTGGGCAGGAGAGTTTCTGGCCAGCAGCTTGTCCTCAGTTCTCAAGAGCAAGTTCATCCCTGACTGACTTTTCTGTGTCACGGAGCCCTTTTGCCTGGTGTCACCTCCCAGGGACACTGCCCAGCTCTAACCTGGATGGGAACAGCTGTGGTTATAAAGGACACTTCGTAGGCTGGGTTTTGCCTTCGCTCCAGAAGTACCAGCAGGTGATCAGAGAGGTCAGAGGGTTTGAACTGGGATGCTGATATTGTCTTAACATCCATAAAGCAGGAGAAATAATGATCCAGCTCTGCCACTGGCTTCTGTTGAAGCTGATGAGGGTTAATCCCCCACCTCGTGGGACAATTGCGGCACCGGTGTGTCCATCCAGCAAGATGTGCAGCCACAGTACAGGACACAGTGGTCACCCTGGGCTGATGAAAGCAGTGGAGACTGGGAAGTGATAGCTGTGATAGAGGTGACCACACACTCCAGAGCCTCCCCATCCACCACTCACCTTCCCTTTGGTGCTTTGGCTTGGTGTTCAGCACCTGGAAGAAGCTGGGAGGTGTTAGAGGCCAGCCTGAGCCTCCAAGAAGAGCATGTTGTGCTGAGAAGCCAGAGTGGTCCCAAGGGGGTCTCGCTGTGGGCTGCAAGAGGTGACCACTGGATAGCTAGGACAGCGGGCACAGGTGGCTATGGGTTACACCTGGGTGTGTCCTGCACAGTCTCCTGCCGACAGAGCAGTACTGCGGGTGGCAGAGGCAGGCAGCTCTCTGCCTGTGCTCAAGCAAGTCCCCCTGGCTGGGCCAGGCTGGGTGTGTAACGACTAGCAGTTGTCCGGCTGCTTCTGAGCTGGGGGGAGCCTCTGGGGAGGAACTTGGGGGATGGTAAGAGCAAGCAGGGAGACAGCTCAGGGCTTGGAGAGCTGCCACGGCGCTGGGGAGCAGCAGGGTCTGCCCAGGGCATTACCTGCGCGGGAGGCGGTGAGGGAAGGACCGGCTGTGATGTCGGCTCCCGCAGCGAGGTGCAAATCCGGACTGACGCCGCGGACCGGAGTGGTGCCCAGATGTGCGTGAGACAGAGCATCGCAATCACCCTACAGAGCAGGGCAGGCAAACACCCAGCGGAGCCAGCAGACTATCGGCCTGTCCCTGGGTGCAGCCCCTGAGGCTCGGCTACCCTTCGCTTCCACAGGCTGCCCCTGGTCTGTCCCTGGAGGGGCTGGGGAGGAAGGCTCGGAGCTGCGAGCTGGGCGGTCTCTGCGGCAGTAGCGGAGAACGCGGAGGGTCCCCGTGTTGTTCCCCAGCCCCGCGGGAGAGCAGCGGCGCCGGGCGCAGAGGGGGCGATGCGCAGCTGTCCCTGGCTTGCTGCGGGAGCGAGCGGGGCGACGCAGGGCTTTCGGGGCTCTGCTGCCGCTAGAGGCTGCGCTGGTGCCGCACAGCCCGCGCGGAGCCCCGCGCTCCCGCACACCGCGGCGCTCCCGCACGCAGCGGTACCCCCGCGCTCCGCCCTCGCCGCTCAGCCTCTGCCGGGCCCGCGGTACCCCCGCCCCAGCCGCGGGATCTCGTCGCTCTGCTGGCCGCGGCCATGCCGGCCGCCACCGCACCGCTCCCGCAGCCGCTGGGCGAGTGAGCCCCACCGCGACACGCAGGTGAGCCCCGCTCGGGGGGTCTGAGCGGGAGAGGGGTGCGTGTGTCGGGGGGTTCCCTGCGCTCGGGAGAGGGGGTGCAGCTCCTCGTCTCGAGGTGGTTCTTGCGCGGTGGCTGCCCGGCGCCGAGCTCGGGGCGTCGGAAAATATGTCGGGAGGCTGTAAAGAGGGGAAGCTGCAGCCGGGAGAAACGAGGAGGGAGGGAGCTGCTCCGGGGTGGGGAGAATGTCAGAATTTCAGCAAAAGTTTTGGAGGCCACATAGAGCAACTGCAGTGGCAGCCTGCACCCTCCCCGGCAAGCAGCAGCTCGGCTGCCGGCTGAAGTTTGGGGGTTGTTTTTCTTCTGCCGAGCTGCTTCAGAAGCCAGGGGGAGCCCCCCCATCGCCGCTGGCGGTCCCCGGGAGGCACCCGGGCAGGGGAGCGGTCCAGGCACTTGGGTCGAGAGGGCTGTGAATTGTGCGCAGTCATAGAATCATTGAATCATCGAGGCTGGAAAAGACCCTCAAGATAATCAAGTCCAGCTGCCTGCCCTACAGCCCCCTAGCCAGCCCTGCACCAGCTCGCTGTAGCCCTGCAGCTGCCTTCCTGCCTCGCGTGTGGGGCAAGCCCCACGCAGGGGAATTTGAAGGGAAGCACTTTCCGCCTCTGCCCAGCACCTGTTTGTAATTCCTTATCCAAAGCCTGCTGCTGCGGGTTTCACAGAAGCCCTGCTGCTCTCCTCAGCCCACTTCACCGGGCTGCTTGCTTCTGAAAATAGAAATAATTCCCTTCTCATGAGGTCAGGACCTGCACCGAGTAGATTCCAAAAGGGTTCTGGGGAGAATGCGGCGCTGTGGAACCACCCACCCGGGGATAACCAGAGGAGCGAGGTCTGAGCCTGTCTTAATGGGAAACAAAAGCCAGCCTGGTCTTTGGAGATGGTAACCCAAGCCAAAGTGTAGTGACTGCGTTGCTCCTGCAAAAGTTTGCTGTGACCTGAATACGTCTGGCAGTGCTAAAGCTTTGGGGAGCTGAATCTGCTTGACTTCAGCTCCCTGAACTACTGTTAGAGGCAGGTAATAAACACCGTTATTAAAGAATGACTAATTTGCTGCAGCTCCAGCGTGATGATGAATTTGTACAGCACATCCCTGCTTTTCTGTGGCACCCAGCGCCTCTCTATCTTTAGCTCAGCCTACAGATGCCACCATTGCTGGTGGAGAAGTGACCAGGTGCTTGGCAAAACCGTGCCCACTGCAAGTCGCCTCTGCCTCCTTCAAGCTTGGCAGAGCAAACCTCAAAGTGGCCAGCCCTGCGCAAGCCAGCCCAGCAGCCTGTGGGCTTAGGGAGCAGCTCCCTGGCACTGGGGTGAGCCCCTCGTGCTTCAGCAGCTCCTCTTGAGAAGGGATGGGCTTACAGCTTTCCATGAACAACCTCAACAGGCAGCCCAAAGAGCTGCCCTTCCTGCCTCCCACTGTCCCTTCTGGGTGCCCCTGGTGCCACCGTGTCCCCAGATGCTGATACACCATTCCCCTTTAAGTCTCGCACACCACTTCACTGCCGTCCCTCCCGTTTAATATTTGTCTTGGAGGGCTGTTTTGCTGCTCCCCTGCAGACACGGTCTCTGCAGCAGGCAGATTTGGTCTCTTTTCTGCCTGTTTCCTAAAGCCTAGTACTGCCAGACCCCCCCATCGCAGGATGCAGCTCTGCTGCTGCTTCCAGGGGTAATTTCAAGGAAGGGCTTCAGCCAGTATTTTTCCTGTAGAATTGGGAAAGGGCAAGTTAGTGACTTTGTTAGCCAAAGGGCCAAGCCACAGCTTTGGAGGAGGAAATAGAGTCCAGTATGGATGTCTCCAGGTTGCCTCTCTCTTGTCAAGTGAAAGAGGCAGCACACTGGTCCAAGTTCTTGCTTTGCTCAGCACAGAAAGGGAGGTTCCTCGGATTCCCAGCATCACTTAAACCAGCTTCCTTTTGTAGCAAAACTTGTGAGGAGCAGCACTGGTCACACGACTGGTCTCTGTGCTCTGCAGCTGGAGACTCAACACACATGTGCACCAGCTCAGAGATGCAACACCGAGCGCACAGCAGTAACAACGTGCTCTCCTGAGCTGGATTCTTCACAAATCTCACCTCTCTGGAACCTCTGAGGTGAGAGGGAGGGTGCTGGGGCTCATCCCAGCCCAGCAGGGGCATGCTTCGAGGGGAATCTCCTGTGCTTCAGCTGACACATATTGCCCCTTGTCTTATCTGCCGCTGAGCAGAGCCTGGCTCCGTCCTCCTGATGCTCACCCTTTCCATATTTATAAATACGGGCACAAGCCTCAGCCTGAGCCAAGTTCCAGGATGGGCTGCTGGAAACCCAGCAGTAACGTGAGCAGGAGAGAGAAACGGGCCAGGAAGAGAGAGGAAGCAGAGGCAGGAGCAAGCAGAGTGCGTCTCAGCCAGGCCTGTACCAAACTTGACAGGGCTATGAAAATGTGAACTTGTTATGAAGCTTGTCTCTCCATATGGATGATACTTTAGCATCCACTTCTGCATATTGCTGCCTGCTTGGGACTATGGGATGGACAAGAGCCGTGGGAAAGCTGCAGCCAGCTTCTGCCTTTCCAATCTTCCATATTCCTGAAGAGGCAGTAAAGCTCTCCTATAGCTGCCACCTGCATGAGGTGCCCCTCTTTAACCACAGAAGGCACGTCTCCACCCAAAGGTTCCATTTCTTTGAGAAAAGAAGCTCAAGATTTGGATGTTGGATGACACCTCTTGACTCAGGTAATAATTTAACACCAGGCTGCAGGAGTTGATCAGAGCAGAAAGAGAGCGATCCACTTCTTTTGCAGGTAGATCCGCTTGCTGCTGATAAGTACAGGCTGGGCTTGGAAATTTAAGCTTTGGAAAAGGAGGCGAGGAAGGTGTCACCTCTACAGTGTTGGCTCGTTTTGTAAGAGAGAGCATCTTGTTGGCCAATGAGTTAAGCAGCTGAACTGGAGGGGAGCCCTGTGAATCCCCAGAAGAATCAGGCAACAGTAAATGAAGTGGAAATCACCCTTCTGCTTTGGCAGGCAGGTGGTGGATGAAATGAACAGGGCAGTGGGTGAAGGAGGCTGCCAGCATGAACTAGCCTTTGGGCTAGTTTTGAATCGTTTGAGAACATGTGTTTTTTTAAAACAGACAAATGAGCAGTCCTTAACAGCTGCTTTAGGTTGCCAGCTTCGATTGATAGGAGGATGATTTGCAGAGAGATGAGGATGGAGTTAGCTGCTCTAGCAGCCAGCTGCAGCGGCAAAGGGGAGGACATCTCTGTCCTGCCAGCTGCTAGCCGTGTCCCCATCCCTGTCTTGTCTCAGGTGGTACAGGCCTCTCACCTAGAATAAAGCCAGGTACTCTCTACCAGATCACCTCTGTGCTGGGTGACTGACAGGGAGAGCACCCCCAGGGTGCAGAGACTGGGCTGGAGTGCTGAGGGATGCAGGGAGAATGAGGTGCACGTCTGCTCCTGCATTGGGGCACCACTGCGCCCTGAGGTTGATGCTCACCCTGTGCCACAGGCCCAGGCAGCCCAGAGTGGTCTGTGGGGAAGGAGCAGTGAGGAAGATGGGAAGCAGGTTCTGGTGGTTCTGGTGCAGCAGCAGCAGCCAATAAGGAGCAATGGCCCAACTTCAGAGAAGTTTGTGAGAGTGGTGAGAGCCTGGAATGGGTTGCCCAGGGAGGTAGTGGAGGCCCCATCCCTGGAGGTGTTTAAGGCCGGGCTGGATGAGGCTCTGGTCAGCCTGATCTAGGGTGGGGTGTCCCTGCCCATGGTAGGGGAGTTGGAACTGGATGATCCTGTGGTCCCTTCTAATCCTGACTGACTGTATGACGTGGTCTGGGTGATCCTGCTGTGGCAGGGGGATTGGACTGGGTGATCTTTTGAGGTCCCTTCCAATCCCTGATGATTCTAAGACCCATGAACTGGAGATGATGGGATTGGAGCAAAGGGTATGGGTGAAATAGGGGGAGCTGGGAGAAGAGTGTGGAGCCATTTAGGATGATTTCAGTACTGGATATAAATAGTGACTGAGAACACAGAGGTCCATAACCATTGGCACAGGAAAATCAGCCATGAACAAAATGACAGCCTGCAGCTTCTGCAGCAAGAACATTCTGGTAATAAACACATCTTGTAGGACCTCTGTGAGCAATCTTGTGGCATGCCTGATGTCCCTGTGGGCACCCTCTTGATGAGAGACCAGGCTGCCTCTGTGCTGGAAGCATTCATGCTTCCTGGAGTCCAGGGATCAGTGAGTTTGCCTGCTAGTAGCTTTAAAACAGGGATGTTTCTCAGCAGGCTTTCTCCTCTGAGAGTAGGGTGCAAATAACCCCTTATCCAAATAGTTTTACATGCCGCAGCCTTAGGGGAAGGAAAGAGGAAGCTTTCCTTCCTTTGAGCTGGGAAAGAGGAGCTCAAACTCCCGTAGTCTGAGCTCACATTTTCTAACGAGTGATTTGGTTGACAGGGGAATTCACTCTCCCCCTTCCCCTGGGCTGGCACGTTGTGGCTGAGACGGGCAGTCAGAGCCTGGCAGCCTCCCAAGCTGTTCTTGCTTGATGCCTCAAAGGTCTTGAGATGCTGAGGGACTTCAGCCTCCCTGCACAGGAGATGCTACCCTGACCTTTACTTCTCAGCAACGTTCCAACAGAAATGGGAAGGAGTCTCCAGGGAGAGCCATCAGTCAGTTTGGGTTGGCATCAGTGTGCCCCTTTAAAGCCTCTCGACGGGCTGCTGTTGAGGCTGCGGGGCTGAGAGCAAGTCCAGGAGAGGCACCTCAGCACTCAGAAGACACCCACAGCATGGATGTTGGTGCCCACGGGTCTTGCCCATTGCTGATCCCTGTCCCTGCGCTGCCTCAGGGGCTGCCCCACGGCCTCCCTCCTGCCCCACAGCAGCGCGGCCCTCTCCCGGAGCGGACTGCGGTGCCGCTGCCGCCTCTGCCCCTCGATGCCAGCACCCAGGACGGTCAGTGGAAGCTCCTGGCAGCCGCCTTATTTACTTGTTGGCAGCTCCAGGGCGCTGAGGGAGGCCAGGCCCAGGCACCCGCACGGCACCGTGTCCCATTGGCGCCCGCCCTCCTCGCCCCTGTGCTGGAGCCCTTCCCGCTCTCGGGGAGCAGGAGTCCGGCGCCCTTCCCGCTCTCGGGGAGCAGGGGTCCGGCGCCCTTCCCGCACTCGGGGGGCAGGGGTCCGGCGCCCTTCCCGCTCTCGGGGAGCAGGAGTCCGGCGCCCTTCCCGCACTCGGGGAGCAGGAGTCCGGCGCCCTTCCCGCTCTCGGGGAGCAGGGGTCCGGCGCCCTTCCCGCTCTCGGGGAGCAGAGGTCCGGCGCCCTTCCCGCGCTCGGGGGGCAGGGGTCCGGCGCCCTTCCCGCTCTCAAGGGGCAGGGGTCCGGCGCCCTTCCCGCTCTCGGGGGCAGGGGTCCGACACAGCCCCCGGCCGCACCGTGCGGAGGCTGCGGGGAGGCTCTGGGCTCGTCTCGGCAGGGCCAGCGCTGGCCGCGGGGCGCCTCGGCCGGGCGCAGCAGCAGGGCCCCAGCGCTGCCCTGAGGACGCGGGGAAGCGGGGGGTGCAGGGCGAGGGGGCCACCTAGCGGCCACCGCGGCGAGTGCCGGGAGCGGGAGCGCTCGCCCGGCCCTGGGGGGAACGATGGCAGCACCCGGCCACCCCCAGCCCCGGGGCCGCAGCCTACCCGCGCGGACCCCCGTGTCTGGACGCGATGGATGGGGTCCCCGTGCTCCCCGGGGGATGCTGCCGGCCAGGGGACGGGGCACGTTGGGGACTCAGAGCCCTGCAGAGGCCCTGGCTGGGCTCCTCCGGGAGCAGATTGCACCTTCCCTGCTGGCCCCGGGGATGGATTTGCTGTTTCTTACCGTCAGGAGCAAAACCTCAGCTCCGAGCTCAGCTGGGCCGGTAAGCTGCTGCTGCTGCAGAGGAACATTTCTACCAGGGCGAATAAAGCCTCAATTTCCACCTGGAAATTGCCCAATTTGACTTGTGAGCCTTGAAAAGCAGCCCATTGCATCCCAATTCTCTGAGCAATTTCGTCTCTGCTGGAGACAGGAGCCCGGCGCTGAGGCACTGACTCCCCTCCTGTCAGGAGAACAGAGCAAGTGCTATGTTCGCTCCTTCCCGGCTCTGTCAAACCGGCTGCAGCAAAGCCGTGAATTAGATGCTCTACATCACAAATGCCTCCACTATCCTCCTCCTAATCCATGCCCATGGCTGCATGTCACCTTTTTTCCTTCCCTCACGTCCTCACCACCCTCCAGCAGCTGCACAGTCCCTTTCTTCTCCATCCTGGTGGCCAGGGCCCAGCTCTTTGCCTGCTTCAGGTGTAATTTTCCTTCCCGTGCCTCTTGCTCTTCCCACTTCTCTGGGTACCACCTCTGCCAGCCCCGTTGGAGCTGTCACCCTCTACTCTTGGAGCTCCACTTTGCCCTCCTGGAGTAGCTCCTTAATTCTGCATCACCTGGGCTTATCGTAGCCTGCATCTGTGCACAGGGCCCCTACAAGGGCTGCAGTGCTGCTGGCAGGGGAAGCCTGGGCACCTCTGATGCAGGGGATGAAACAGGATTGTCCTGAGAGGTGGTGTCATGATAAGGTTTGTGAAGCACAAAGCCACATTGGCTACCTCCTCATTTTCATGCTGTGTTTTGGTCCCTTTTGTCTAGCAGTCACCTTGAGGAGCTGAGAGTGTACAACCCAGTCATGTATTTAGCCTGGAGAAAAGGAGACTTAGAGGGACCTTCTCCCTCTCTACAACTCCCTGAAGGGAGGTTGTAGTCACTTGGAGGCCACTGGACCAGTGACCGAGCAGCTTTAAACAGGGGCCTTGGTGTGATGGATCCTTTATTTAGGTTGTCAGCATTTCAGTGTAGACCCACGGGGTCTCCCATTTAACTTCCACACCCCCCCCTTCCTTATTATGTCTAGAGGAGCATCCAACACACCCCACCCCTGACAAAACACTACCTCTGTGTCCTTGCAACAGCCTCCTGGCTTCCCTCAGTGCCTCAAGGCTCTTGCTCTGCCCCCACTCAGCCTTGTAGGAGCCATGTGCCTGGAAGCCAGGTGGGTGATGTGTCATTCCCCAAGGGCTGTGTGATCCTGTGCTTTCCACACACCCCTCAGGTGGCCATAAGTCTCTAACCTACTTCTGTGTTGTCTGTTGGGCTTTGTCAGCCCGAGCTGAGAAGAGGCAGTAGGTCCTTTTCTGTCATGCTGCACCTGGCCATCTCAAGATGCGTCGTAGATGAAGCAAATACTCCTCTGAATCCAGTCTGAGTCAGATCTTGTTGCAGAATGGCAGCCTTATCTCCTTACAAGGTCTGCTCAGATGGCTGAGGCAGCATTCGATCCGTGGAGAGGGCTCATTAAATCTTTCTGTTCCCACTAGCCTCTTCTTGACTTCAACTCCATCTGGGCAAGAGGCTTTCCACCTCCCTTGTTCTGCTGAAGTAACAGCCCGTCCTCTCTTGCTCTCTCTGCTCCCACAGAGTCACTCCCGCCTGCCACCGACAGCATGGAGAGCGTGCACGAGCTCCAGAGCCCGCTTCTGGCCAAGGCCAACGGGCACCTCCACAGCAGCTATTCTTACCACCAGCATCACAACCAGGACTACTCCAGTCATTGCTGCCAAGGGAAACTGTACTCCTACATCCTTCAGAACACCGGTGGTGCCATTACGCACCAGCTGCTGGATGCCAGTTCCCTGCAGCTGGCTGTTGAAGCCTTGTACAGCCCTAGTTTCATCCTCACAAAGGATGAGACCGCTCTCAAGGCCAAGGACAGCAAGACAGAGAGCTGTGAAACTACTTTTATGGAGAGCAAGGAGGCTCCATCGGAAGGTGCAGAGAGGCAGGAGGCACAGGGGTCCTGCTTGGTAGAGAGTGACATCCGCATCCAAACTGTGTCCTATGAAGTGGAGGAAGAGGAGCTCCAAGAGTACGAGGTGAGTTTTGTGAGGTGTAACTCTGGCCGTTGTACCAAATTCTTTGGTTATTTATTGTCCCCTCTTTCCCACGAGCTTCTCCCCTAGACCCTACCACCACCTGCCTTTCCCTTTGCACCCAGTATTTTATCTTCCTGCTTATGTCTCCTACCTTTTGGTCACTGCAGACCTCAGGAGGAGGTAAATTCCCCTGAGGGCAGCTTGTCTGCACATCTGCTGGAAGGGGAGTGGAGGTGGAGCCTTCTCTGCAGGACCTTTGGAGACTGGGGACCCTTTGGCAAGGGCAGCCTGCTGCCACGGTGGCACTCGAGCGAAGGGGGGAGGACAGTCCTTGCCTAACAGCAAGATTCACTGGCCTGGTGACATCAGCCAGGAGAAAGCTTTACTTGTAAAGACAAGATGAGTCTTGCAAAGGAAGAATGTGGGCTGGCAAAGCAGCCTTGCTGCAGGCTGTGCCCAGTCACAGCTTGAGCAGCAGAATCTGGGAACGTCATCGAGGACCGTGAGAGGAAGGAGCAGGTCCCCCAAGCCCGTTGGTGATGCCCTGGCACACCCCTGCCGCTCTCAGTACCAGCAGTGTGGCCTCTACAGAGGGCAGCAGGGGTGCTCCCCTCTCTGGGTGCCTAACAAATGACACACGTCACGTCCAGGCTGGTCAGTGACCGCCTGGACAGTGCCCAAAGCCCGAGGGCTGACCGCAGTCGCTCTGAGCTAGGTGCTTGCTGGGTGGACAGGACACTTGGCCGCTGCGGTGGAGGCCCCCGTCCAGCCCGTTTCCCTCACTTGCTGAGTGAGGTTGGAAGGGTATCGATCTCCTAGTCCCTGATGGGGATAACACGCTCTGTTTAAGTTTGTTTAAGCTGACAAACTGCCAGCTCTGCCAAAGCTGGAGATATTTCAGTTTAAGACTATCTGGCTCCCAAGGAAATCCCAAACCCCGGCACGTGAGCGCAGCATTTGCTTTGGCAAGGAGACAAGAATCCGCTCCTGAATCTGCTGAGCTGCACTTTTTATCATCAAACCAGGCTGAGGAAGCTAAAACAGTTTTGAAACTCAGCCTTTGAAGGACTTTCCCTTCAGGTGAGAAACACGTATGTGACAGGGCCAGGAGAGAGTGAGGCTGGGAGCAGATGGGGACGTGGGCATGTGCTGAACCCATCTGGTTTTGCAGAGCGACTCCTCCAGCGACAGCGAAAGTGAGGATCATTTCCTGATGCTTCCCCCCCGGGACCACCTGGGCTTGGCTCTTTTCTCCATGCTGTGCTGCTTCTGGCCCCTGGGGATTGCTGCCTTCTACTTCTCCCAAGGGGTAAGAGATCCCTTTACCTGCCTGCATGCCTTGGGCGCTCGAGCGAGGGCCTTGCAAGCCACAGCAGCCCTGGAGGGGAGCTGGCACCGTTCTGGCTCCAAGGCTCAGTGTCTCAGTGCCATGCCCAGACTCCTGAGGGTGTTCCTGGATGTCTCCACAACTGCTGTGAGGTTGCAAGCCCTCCAACTCCTGTGTGGGTGCTGGAGGTCAGACTTTCCCTTTGGGTCTTTCAGGTGTCACTTAGGAAACCGAGGCTCCTCTCGACAGCTTGCCCAGGCTCTGAGCTTCCAGGCAGGCTCAGGGATGGCGTTTTCCCACCTGCCTTCCCAATCTCCCCTAGTGCAGAAGTTGTACACGACGCAGCTCACGCCCCAAGAGCCGGTCTGATCTGGATGAGAGAAGGCAATGGAGAGCCTGTCTCCATGTGTCGCTACAGCTCCGCTGTGGCACTTGTGTCTGACCTGTTGGCTGAGCCGTGTGGGCCAATGCCAGGGTGGCAGAGGCTGGCAAAGATGATGTCTGTCCACCTGCACCAGCTCAGGGAAGCTGCAGCCTTCTTGAGAGCTTAGCCTGGAGCCTGGGGTCAGTGACGTTGCTGCTGACCCAGAGTAATTTACTCTGCATGTGCACAGAAGCTGCTGTACCAAGGGTAGATGGGGGGAAGCACTAAGAGGTTAAATCAAAGGGTGGAAACAGAAATGGGGAAGTGTCTCGTGTGTGGCACAGAGGCAGGGGGATGCAGGGGAAGCTCTACCTGAGCAGGACTCTGCTGATTTCACCTTCCCCACGTGGTGCAAGTGCTCTCCAGACGATGATGGTGAGTTGGTGCCATTTATGTTCAGCTCCCTTTGCTCTAACTACCACCTTCACTGACTCGCAGAGGCAGGGACCGTCTCCTGGGTTGCTGTGCAGACCCGGTGAGACACAGTGAGTGCCTCGACCTCCACACAGCAACTCCAGCACAAGCAGTGGTGATACTGAGAGTAGCTCTGAGTGTGCTGCGAGCGCTCCGAGGAGCTGACAGTTGTCAGTCCACAGAGCCACCGTGTGGGTCCATCAGCCATTCCATGGCAGGTAGGCTCCAGCTGAAAACACTGTGCACACACAACCGAGTGGCAGCAGAGCCAGACCACCCGGCCTTGCTGTCTGGAGGGGCTCCCTGAGACGAGGCAGCACTTGTGTTGTTAGCCAGTCCGTGCTGCCCGGCCGTTGCCCCACGCACTAGCCCCTTGCCTGGCCTTGTAAGGCTCCAGCCACCCGCTCACAGATCTGTGTGGGCACCCAGCTGGCTGGGGCTTTCAGACAGCAGCAAAAGCTTTTCATGGAGGCAAAATCCACAGAGAGCTGTGGATGTGCTTGAGTCCTCGTAGGCTCATGACCTTCTCACTGTCACAGGATCCAGCGGTTGGGGAAGAGGGGTTGGTCGGGAGCAGAACAACCGCAGGTAGGCTGAAGGGCCAGGCTGGTACTACTGTGAGTGTTCCTTCTCCTTCCAGACCAGCAAGGCTGTCTCCAAAGGAGATTTCCACCTGGCCAGTTCAGCTTCCCGCCGAGCTCTCTTCCTTGCGGCGCTCTCCATAACCATCGGCACGGGCGTGTACGTTGGGGTGGTGGTAGCGCTGATCGCTTATCTCTCCAAGGTGGGCCACGTATAGCTGCATCAGCGCCGTCCCTGGCCACTGCCACTCCTGGAGGTGAGCTTTCTTGTGGAGCACAGGGCACCAGTGCCTGCAAGGGCTGCTTGCATGGTTGGACCCCAGCTTGGATACCTGCCACAGGCTTTTTGCCCCTGTTCAGATAAACAGTAGAACCTGTTCTCCTGAAGGCTGGGGGAGGCTACCCCTCAACAGCGGGGAATAGGGCACCGATGTGGCTGCTGGGACCAGGAGGAGCATGTTTGCCTGCTGGAAGATGTTCAGGAGAGATGCTGCATGTGGCTGTTGTGCTGGTGCCACCACCCCTCCTCCAGGCCCATGGCTTCCCCTCCCAGCCCTAAAGCCTGGAGATCCACCACTGCTGCCCAGACTTGGCCTGTGAAGGGGGCATGCAGGAAGGAGAGGCAGCAGAGCACTGGGAAATTACTCTGGGAGGCTGGTGTCCCCATGAGGTCTCCAGGCTCCAGTGATGGGGACAGCATTCTCATTTCAGTGCCACAGGGTGGCACCTGGCCCCTCAGCTGCAGCAGAGGTGGAGGACACAGCACGAACAGCTGACAGAAGGGCATGATCTCCACACCCCTCTGCAGACAGATCCACGGCCTGTCCCAGGCAAGGAACAAGGACAAGGGCAGGCTGGTGGCTGCCGCCCTTGCAACGAGCTGGCGAGCACGGTGAGCTTTGCTTCGCACTGACAATGACTGTCATGGTAATTGCAAGCTGGAGCTCTTGTGAGGTTGGTGTCCTACAGCACTGAGCCCTGAAAAGACTTGTGATGGCAATTTCCACCCAAAACATGACCTGGGAGGGGTTGGCTCACAAGGACTCCACTTTCAGCACTGGGTCAGAGCCTCGCACACAGAGGGATGGAAAATGAAGGCTGCCATGACCCACAGAGCCCAGCAGGAGAAGGGCCAGGAGGATGATCAGAGGACTGAAGGCCTGCCACCTGAAGAAAGGCTGAGAGAGCTGGGTTTGTTCAGCCCTGAGAAGGTTTAAAGAGGACCTTGTCGCCATGTCTCGGTACCTAAAAGGTGGCTGCCAAGAAGACAGTGACTCCTTTTTTACAAGGAGCCCCATGGGTGGTGGGTATAAGCTACTCCTGGGGAGATTCTGGCTGGAGTCCAGAAGAAAACCCTTCATCATTAGGATTAACCACTGGAATCTTCTCCCAAGGGAAGGGATTGGTTGCCCTGCATTACACAGTTTGAAGACCCAGCTTGACTGGCTGCTGGGACATCTAATTTAAACTCTATTTTCAGTTTGATAAGTTGGATGAGATGATCCTTGAGGTCTCTCCCAACTGGTATTCTACGAACCCATCACCTTGCGCTGGCCACATGCTTCCCCTGTGTGCAGGGGGCTGCAGGGAGACTCTGGGTGCCCTCACTGTGGGTTGTGGGCAGGGTGCAGCTGGCCCTGTGAGAGTCAGGGCACGTTCCTGGGCTCCTCGGGCTGGGTACCCCTCCAATGTACATTTCATTTTAGAGAAGCATGCGATTGCCCGTGTACTCAGGCCACGGAAGAGAGAGGCCCGTTGGGAAGCTGGTCTGAGCATTTCCATTACCTTTTATAAGACTGAAGAGCTCATTAAAAAGACCAAACAAAAAGACTGTGGCTATAAGGGACGTGGAGCTGGGGCTAGAGAAGAGTTTTGTGGGGGTGCTCCTGCAGCTTCCAAAGGCAGCTCAAAGAGGGGCAGAATATGGGCATCAGGGGGGTTTAATAAGCAACTCTTGCTTCTGGTGGTGGATGGAGAGAGACCAGATTTGCACGGAGGGCATTGGGTGACCAGAAGAGAGGAGGTGTCCTGGAGAGGAGACGTGAGGGTCACCCTTGCCTAGCACCTGAAGGATGGTTTCCATTTCCCTCTTCTCCACAGGCTCAGCCTTCCTGGGCATCCTTCCCTCCCAATACACGAACAGGACACGTGTGCTGTTTCAGGAGGGGGGACATCTGTGGGTGCCCTTGCTGCAGGGGTGTCCCCACCTCAGATCAGTGCCTTCCCAGCTAAAGCTCTCCCCAGCTCACCCCTTCAAGCAGCGGCAGCCTGAGACAGGGATGGTGGTACCCCTGCTGCTGCTGACCCAGACAAAACCATGAGGGCTGCTGGACCAAGCCCAGCCTCCTGCCACAACTTGCCTCTGTCCTTCTTCAGCTGTGGATGCACAGGGAAGGGCCAGGCTTTAGCTGAAGGAGTTGAAGTGGTTTTGCTAACAGCAGGAAGCTCTGGTGGTCCTGTCAAAGCAGGGAGGAGGGAAAAGGGCTGTGTACCTCCTCAGGGAGGTGTTCTGCCCAGTTGGAACCAGCCCGAAGGGACACTGGACCAGCATGGAGACTGCAGTGGCTGCTGTAGCTACCTGAGCAGAAGGAAGGAAAAAAAACCACAGCAGCTGAGGAAGATGAAAGCATCAGAAATTCGACTGACTTTTAAAAAAATAAATTCATTAGACCATATCATAGCACTGGGTATGACAGAGGTGACTGCTTACCTCTTCCCTCCTGTCCTCCTGGGATAAGGGGGTCCCTCTCCCAGCCAGGACTCTCAACCCTACAGCAGAGTTCCCTAATGGCCCTTCTGCATCCACCCAGCCAATCTGCTGCCTTCTTGGAGTGATCCCTCCAGCAGCAGCTGGTAGCCACCGATGCTGTGGCATGGTGATGGATGTCCTGGCCACTGCCCTGCTGACAGGGACGGGCTGCCCACCGCCAGGGCCACCCAAACAGGGGCTGTGTTAGTGTTCAAGATCAGAAAACTCACCCTTCCTGCTTCTTCCCTCAGCCCAGCCAAGGAAGAGGGGCTCTGGGTGTCACTTACACCTTGACAGCCACTGCTGCTGCCTCCAAAATCAGCGTCTCCAGCCTCGGGCAGTTTGGAAACACAGGTAATCGTTTTGGAGTAATTAACAGCTCGCTGCCTTGAAGGAGCTGGCTGCTGAGAAGAGGTCACCGTAGCTAATTACTCCAATTACTTCCCAACAGCAGAGCCCAGGCGTTCAGGGCTCCACAGCAGCGCAGGGCACTGCTCCCTCCCTGGGACACCCACTCAGTGGCAGCAGCCAGCCCCAGACTCACAGGCTCCCAGCAAAGCCTGAGCAGGCAGGGACCCCACAGCTCTGCACCGAGACACTGGTACAACAGATCTGCAAACTGGTTTCAGCTTCCCAGTACAGCATCACCACTTCAGGGAACGACCATCTGCCACTGCATCCCTGCCATCACACAGCTTCACATCCCATCTGGGAGAGGAATCCCGGCCTCTGCTGAGGAAGAGCACCGCATCCATCAGAGCACCACTGGGCACAGAAGGACATTGACAGGAGCAGGGGGTGTGGGGCACGCAGGCTGTCCCTGCCCACCAGCCAGTTTTGGCAGCAGACATGGCTGGGAAAGCCTTGACCAGAAACCACACAAGCAAGAGGAGCAAACTGCACGAGACTCGGAGTGGAAGAGTCTTTATTACTTTGGTTTCTTACAAGTGAAATATGTGCATCTAGGCTTCTGCAAGGAGACACGTTGCCTTTGGCTTGCAGGCAGGGGACGCAGGGACAGGAGGCACATGAGGTTCAGTCCCTGCCTCTTCCCAAGCACCAGGGAAGAGAGACCCTAGGGAAGCTGATCCCTGTGAGAGAGTAAAGAGCTGTTTGAAAAGTTATTGCTACAAGACCAGAAAAGTCAGCGCCTGCTTCTCCAGAACCTGCAGACACCAGCTTCTAGCTGACCATCCCCAGCAGACAAACTACAGTAGGAACACAATCAGGTCTCCTCCTCCACCAGCCTCTGCTCCCTCAAGGGAAGATCAGGGCAGCCAGATGCAGGTGTTGAAGAGCCAGAAAGCCAAGGTGGCACTGGTACAGCTGCCAAGTGCAGCTTTTATTCTCCTTTAGCTGGGAAGAACCCAGACCAAAGATGCTCCTTCCATTAAAGTCCAAGCCCTTCCTCACCTGTAGGTGAGCTGGCACTGCTCTGCTTGCCAAACGGAAGCTGACCACCTCCAAGTTACTTATGCAAGTGCACAGAGCAGAGAGACTTTCTCATCCTCCACCTCACAAAGCCCAGTAGCATCTCATGACAACGGTGTGGTCCTCCCTCGCTTCCTTTGAGCGCAGAGCGGACAACCCTCAGACCTCCCCTGTGGGACAGCTCAGCGCCTTCTCCTTCCACTCCTCCCACCTGCTGGGATGGCCCCCGTGCAGATGCTCCCATACCTGATTGAACCCCAGAGAAAAGAAGAACAAACTAGAGACAAAACAAACTCAGACCAGAACAAGCTAAAGCTGGGCCTCAGCCTCAGCGCCCCGCTGGAGAGCCAAAGGGCACAGCAGCCGAGGAGCTGTGGCCAAGCCAGCTGGCACTCAGGCATCCACCAGCGTCAGCCCATCGTGCAGGGCACGCTTCCACATGTAGTAAGTGGAGCGTGCCGTGAGCGGGAAGCGGGCACTGAACTCCTTGTAGGTGGGGAAGGTCTTCGACTCGAAGCGCTGCTGCAGGAACAGCTTGGCCTGCGCCTTGAACTGGGCGGTGGCAATCACATCCATCACAAACATCCGGCTGTTGGCCCTCTCCGACACGGCGTAGCCCGAAATGGTGGCATTGTACGGCGTGGCCGGCGCCGGCTTGTTTAGCTGCTTGCTGGCCACCTCCACGTGGCACTGAGGCTTGAGGCCTGGCTCCGCTCTCTCAGGCGCCAGGGAAGCCACCCTGTTCAACAGCTGCCTCGAGCTGGTCCAGGGCAGGCGATGCTGCCCAAGGGCCCAGCCGCTGCCCTTCCAAAACCAGTAGGCTGTGGAGGAGAGAGATGGGTAGCGCAGGCGGTACTTGCAGAACGGCAGTTGCCATTGTTGGACTTGCCTCTTGGCCACATCTCGCAGCTGCTTCCTCCAGCACAGGGAAGGCTTGAGCTGCAGGACGCTCCTGGGTGCCGGCCGGTCTCCCTCCAGCCTCTTCCTCACAGGCACACCGTTGGGCTTCAACTGCAGGAACAGCTTCCCTGAGGCTAGAGGTTTCTGGTTATCCAACGGAGACTGGGGAGGTTTGAAGTTGGGGTTCTCCTTGATTGCTTTTCTTCGCCAGTTGTAGTAAGTGGACCTGGAGATGCCGGGGAAGCTGTGTTTGAAGCACCTGTAAGGCACCAGATTGTTCATGGAGATACATTTCTCCAGGTAGGATTTGGCTCCTTGCATAAAGATTCCTGCTTGGATGGGGTCTAGGGAAGGACTCGGGGGTCTTACGGTCACCCCTGAATTGGTCGGCTCGTCCACGTCAGCCTTTTTTGGGACATCCCTGGGAAGCTCCTGCAAGCCATGAGCCTCAGCCAGGACAGGGGCATCGCTACTGACCACACTCTGCATCTCATGCTTCCAGGCGTAGTACGTGGAGCGGGAGATCTCCGGAAACATTTGTCGGAAGTGCTGGAGGGGTATTACGTTGCCCTCCTGAAAGCAGGACTGGAGAAAGTGTTTGGCTGCGAACCTGGCAGCCGCTTTCTGCCGGTGCTCACGAGACTGGCGCTTCCAGCGGTAAAAGGTGCTCTTGGTAATGCTGTACCGGTCACGCAGGTTGGAGTAGGTCAGCTGGGGGTCACTGTTCAGCAGCTCAAGGGTCTTCATGGGCTGCACAGGAGGCTCTGGTGAAGGCGTTGTGGGTTCCAGCTCCTCCAGCCCAACCACGGCCACGAAGTATTGAGCTTTGAAGACCTGCTGAGAGAGCTGCTGCCCTGACCACATGATGTGGAGCGTGGAGGTGCGCGGGCCACACTTCCTGGGCCGGATGAGCCGGTTGAAATAAGGCCGGATCTTCAAGTTGCTCATGGGGTAGATGGAGTAGATGTTACACTGCAGCACTGAGGCAAGAGCATAAACGTGCCACATGTTGGCAAAAGTGCCAGGGAAACAGGTAGCTTTGATATCAGCATCGAAGATGGCTTCCAGGATGGCCATGGGGAGGCTGGTCATCTCCGGAGTCTCCTCAGTGCAAAGGGAGTAGCGGGCAGCCTGCAGCATCACCTTGGAGTCGATCATGCCGTTCAGGTAGTACTGCTTGTGCAGCAGCATCTCCACCACCGTACGCACCTGCAGCTCCAGGCTGAGGCTGGGGTTTCCCCAGAGCAGCACACTGGCAGCCTCAAAGAGGTGGTTCCCCTCACCTTTGCAAACCAGAGGCAGCATGTTACTTGGGGCATCCTCAGGATAGAGGCTTCTGGCTACACGGTCAACTTCCAGCTCGTCTTGGAACTGCCTCCCACAATAGCTAGGCAGAGAGAAAGACAACAGGGTCCTCTCTGCCTCCAGTGCAGCACTGGTGAGGCCCTCCATGCCGAAGCATTCTGTGGCTTCCTGCAGCTCCTGAAGCACAGACTGCACCAGCTGGTGCCGCTGGATCATCCTGAAGGATGGCAAAAAGAAAAGAGTCACTAATGATGAAGGCAGCATATGCTCCAGCCTGCCAGCATCCTGGCCTCCAGGTCCAGACCTTCTCCGAAGGATAGGATGGAGGAAGAGGGTAGAAGAATGCCTACTGCTCACAACCTTCCCCCTCCCCACTTCCAAGGGCAAAGCTCTGGGTCCCTGAGAAGGGGAATCTGCTCGTTCTCCTGTGGGCAGCACAGCCTCCAGAGAACTGTCTAGGTGAGAGCTCTCTAGGAAGCCAGGTCATTTCCTACCCCTTCATGCTTGGCTTTGCTGCCAGACCTACCCCTACAGCTGAGTGTCCCACCAGTAGCTCCATCCCTTTCAACTTACCACCCTGCTACCAGCACCCAGAGAGAAGACAGACTCAGAGGGAACCGCTCTCATCTGTGCAGGAAAGGTCCCACGACAGAGCAACACTACACAGGGGCAAGAAGACAACTAGATCAAGGTAGGTAAGCAGACAGAAGGAGGCTCATGGACCTTGCACCCTCCCTCAGAGCAGAGCACTGCAGCTGCACCCACAGCACGCCTCAGAAACTGCTGTTGTAGAAGCTGGGATGAGAGGAAGAGCAAAAGCCAGGGCAACCCAAAAAAGCCAGGCCAAGCCACAGCTACTGCTGGCTGAGCCGACACTAGATGTCACCTGCTGCTCAGCAGACACACCACCGGCCAGGAAGATGCCACAAGAGGGCTTCAGGGGACAAGCCAAAGTGCAGACAAAAGCATGAGAAATGAGCAAGTAGTTCAGAGGCTCTAAGAAGCCCTCTTCCCTGACTGAGCCCATCCCACTCATGACTTTCTTCCCTCACTCCACATGCAGTTTCCACTCGGGCAACCCAAAGGGTCAGAGCTGCCCCCTCCCTTTGTCAGTTTTGGTCCTGATAGGCCATGGCTGTGCCCTCACCACTCCAGGAGCTTTTACAACTGCAGTTCATACCCCACAATCCAGCTACATCCATCTCCAGCACCTTTTCACCACCAGCCAGTCCAGTCTCTCCTCTTGGAGCTATTTTCTTCCAGGGACTACACTACTTCACCCAGCCAGGAAACCAAATCTGGTCCATTTATACCCGAAGCTACTCCCAACACATAGGCACTGCTTTTAGTCTACTTGATTCACATCCTACCTAGAGACCCACCTCCTCACAATCTTTCAGCTATCACTGTGCACTCGTAGCTCTGCAGAGAGATGGGGAAACAGCAGAGACAGGCAGGAAAATGAGCAGCTCTGCAGAAAAGCAGATGTCCTTCCCAACCTCTCCCAACAGTCTGCCCTGCACCCTGCTGCAGATAAAATTATTGCCAGTGTCTCTGGTCCCTGGCCACGGCCAAATGACAAACAAAATAAGGTGTCACAGAGTCACAGCCCAGCTACTTCCCTACAAAGGATCTCCACGCTGCTGCCTTCAGCCAGAGCACAGCTCCTTTAGTCCCCTGCACGACAAGGTCCAGGGTCCTCTCCAACAGCTGTGGGGCATCAGGTATCAGAGCCAGATCAGGAGAATGCACACAGCTGTGAAGCAGGGGTGATGCACTTGCCCTAAAATCCTACTCTGAGGACCAGTATGGGGCTGTCACTTTAGGTCAGGTCTGTATCACTGTTTCCTACAAGTCTACAGAAATGTATACCAAGCCTGTGGAGAACAAGCATTGGAGGCACCCCTCAGGAAAGCTGCCAGGCTGGTAGAGCCCAAGTTCTTCTCCTCCCCTGGCACTTGACAAGCCATTTCAGGGCTAGCCAGCTCCCGCTGTAGCAGCCTCTGCAGCCCGGCTGGGTACTCACCTCCAGCACAGCCAAGAAAGGCTTTTCCTTTGGAGGAGCTGACACAAGCCAAGGAGCATCAGCAACCCTCATCTTTATGGCCTAGTGGGCATTTTCCACTACTTTACATCTTGGTGGGAGAACTGGAGACACAGGATCTAATCCTTTCCTCCAGCAGTAAACCCCACAGCCTCGGTGTCACTGCTGGCTGCAGCTGCCCAGGAGCAACAGCAACTCTAAGGCAAAACCTGCAGCTAAAGCTGAGCCGCCTGGGCAGGGTGGAGAGGGGCTGGGGTGCACCAGAAGCAAAAGTGGTGGCTTGGATTCATTGCCAGGTCAAGCCCATCCCATCAGCTCGCAACACAGAGAACCTGCTGCAAAGGGAGTATTTTTCCACGCACACCTCCAGCAAAGCCAGCTGAACACGACGGACAAGAGCTCCCTGGATTGCCTCAGCTCCGCGAAACGGCCGAGGGAGCTTCTTGCCGCTGATAAAGGAGGCTTTGCCTAACCTGCCCGCTTTTGCATCGGAACAGATAAGCAAGCACTTGCAGAGCACGTTCCCGCACCTCAGCTGATGGGGCTGGTGGCATCCAGTAGCGCAAGTTCCCCCAGGCAGCCCCACAAACACTCCAGCCAGCAGGAAATCTCCTTCTAGCGCAGCCCGGCTGCCCGGGACCGGCCGAGCTTCCCGAGCCCAGGCGGGCTGAGGCTTCCCGGGGCCGGTTTGCCAGCCCACGCCAGCCGTGAAGGCTCTCGCTGGAGAGCTCTGGACCGTGGCAACCGCACAGGAGAGGCTCAGGAGCGCTTATCTCCGGGGGCTGTCCAGGCTGGAAACACCCGCGCAGCACAGCTCCCGAGGCGGGGTCTGGCTCTGGCAGCCCGGGCACCGAGAGAAGTCGCCTCCATCCACCGCCAGGAGCGGGGCGGCACTCGCCTGCAGAGGGAAGAGCCCCGGAGCCGCCCCAGCCCGGGCTGGAGAGCCGGGGCTGCGCCGGGCTCGGGCCGCCTCCCGCGGCGGCACTGACAGCCCCTCCCGGCCCTGCGGCCACCCCCGCACCGAGCGCCGCGGCTCCGCCCCGAGCGGGAGCGGGAACAGGGGCGTTCGCTGCCCTCGCTCGGGAGACAAAGGGACGAGCAGATCCGGGGCGAAGGAGAGGTCGCCGGTAGCCGAGCAGCCCCCCAGGGTCGGGGAGGGACCGCCGCGCAACCCCTGCCCGCCCAGCCCCGCACTCACCTGGCTCCGCGGGCCGCGCCCCGAGCCGCCCCGCACCTTTAAGAGAGGCGGCAGGAAGCGGCAGGGACCCGCTGCCGCCCTGGTGCCAGCCCCGCAGTGACCCTCGGGAGCGGGCGGCTGCAGCGGCGCCGTGCCCCGCCGCCCCTCCCCGCCTGCCCCGCCATCCCCTCCCCCGCCAGGAAACGGGCCATCCCGCGGCCCCGGCCCACATGAAAGCGGAGCGGGCCGGGGGTCACTTCCAAAGCTAAAGTGATAATGGCCATTGTCCCCGCCGCCTCCCGCCGCCGCGCCAGCGCTCCCGGGGGACACAGGCGGCCCCGAGCGGCTGGCACCGCCATGGCACAGCCTGTCCGGCCAAGGCCGCGGCCCGTCCTCCGCTGGGAGATGGTTCCCGTGCCCTCTCCCCTCCTCAGCACCGCAGCATCTTTGCCCTGCTAAGACAATGCTGACGCGACCCCCAGCTTTGAAGGGCTGAAAAAGCTCCCTCGTGGTGCCCTTCGAAACCTTCCTCATCTGTACCCAAGTGATGGCAGTGCTCCCCTCTGCTCTGGGCAGCCTCCTGGACAAGCTTGTGCCCAACCTGCCTGCCCACCCAGCCGTGCCTTGGCCCTCCACGGAGCAGCCTTCCTCCCTGCTGTCTCTGCCCTGCTGCCTCCACAGCCTAATCTCGGAGCCAGGATCCCCCTCCTCAGCTCCCTTTTGCACAACGCCCCTCAGGCATCGTGTGAGGCTCTGCAAACAGCTTGGGCATCAGGCACCATGTTCCAGCATCACCGAACTGCTAGTGCCAGCTCCAACCCAAGTCCTCTTCACAAGCTCCTACAGCTTCCTCCAGGTCCTGCCTCATCCCAAGCTATACCGCCACAAAATGGGTCCATGAGGAACCTATCTGCTCTTGGATGTGAGGGCTGCATGTGTTTTGACCCCAAAAGTTGACATCTTGGCCATCAGGAAACAGGTGGGCTCTTCAGTTGGTCTCAGCTCTTCATGTCCCCTGGGTTGTGTAGCTCCATTTGCAGGCAGCAACTGGTTTCTTCTCCCTCACCTACCCTTGGGAATGAACCCACCACAACCCCTTCTGTGCCCCCCTCAATGAGGGTCACAAAGTAACTCCTGATATCAGAGCCAGCAGGGCTTCCTTCCACGCGCGCTTCCTTTGCCCCCCATCCATGGGGAGCCCCACAGTGGCACTCATTTCTGCTGCAGTATTTGGCAACGAGAGGGCAGGAGGGCTCCTGGAGAAACCTGGTGGAGGAATTATGTGCAATTGATGAAATAACGAAGCACGGACGTTTCAAACAGGGAGGAACCAGGTCCCCCTTCTGCTACCCTTCCTTCCACTTTAGCCTTGGAGCAAGCATCACATCACACATCACACCCCATCTTTGCCGCCACGTGCCCCATCTCACCCAGGAGCACTTCTTCCCACTTCTCTCGTCTCACATATGAGCCCAGAAGTTCAGGGGGAGGCTGGGTGAGGATAAATGGGGCTCCTTACGAGTCCTCCCAACCTCAAGCTAGGAGCCACCACTCCAGCTGCCACGGAGCCCCAGCTTCCAGTGCCCGCAGGAGTCACTGAACACAGCAAAGCTACAGTGCAAGGAAATGAAACCTAAACCAAGCCCTGGGGAGATTTTTGCCTCCTCGAGCGTCTCCAAATTTTGTGTCTCCAAAGCCAGGTTCACTCTGTCTTTCAAGTTGGAGCTGGATCTTTTCCTCAGCAGGCTGGTGTTCACGTCCACAGCTGCTGAGCTCCCCTTCTCATCCTTCATCCTTTTAACTCCTTTCATTGCAAATGCAAAGCGGTGCTCACAGGGCAGTGAGACACTGGCAAATGCTGGAGTCAGCAGGATCGGTGATTAACATAGGAGCTGGAAAACACACAAAGAGACAGCCTGGGCAGTTCTGTTATGCAGATGACTGCACAAACCGGCTTCCAGCATATAAACAAGTAGTTAGCATTTTTCTGCTCCTTGGAGGAGTTAGTGGGGGGGGACCAGCGTGCTCTCTGATCTGGTACAGGATGCTCCAGTGGGACAGTACATCTTGGAGACCTCTGCAGTTTAGCTCGAGCTAGCAGGGCCTTTTCTGCCTGTTGTGCTCTCAGCAGCCTGCCGCAGCCCATCCTCTCCCAGAGGAGGCCCCAGGCAAAGGTGCAGCTCTGCCTGGGTCTCAGGGCACTGTTTGCAGCTGCATGGGGGGAACGGATTTTACTAAGGAAGCTGGGACTGCAGAGAGGCTGTCAGGACTGAGAGCACGGGGAGACTTCAGGAGGATCCCAAGAAGTCCTCTGTCTTGTCTGTGTTGCTCCTCTGTGCCAGTCATTGCTGCGTGAGGAAGGAGCAACACACAAAGCAAGTGAGTGGGCAACAGATAGAGGGTTGCTGCAGATGCAGTCTGCCCACCATTCTAAGGGGAAGGAAGATCAGATTGTTCTGGAACCAGCTGGGACCTGGGAAGTAACGGAATCCACCCCCATTTTTGTAGGAACTCGTTCCAACTGAATGAAGGGAGTCCTGTTTTGAGGTTCATGTTGTCCAGTACTTCTCATTTCCAGCCCTGAAGCAGCCTTTGAACCCACTGCAATCTGTGCTGAAGAAGCCCTCAAAGGGTGCTCAGAAGACAGACTGCTAAGTCCTGCCCGTGAAGCACCCTCCTGCCTGTGCATGCCCCGGGGTGTGATGCTGTGCACCAGCAGACAGTTTTATCCAGTTCTCTCATCACACTCAGAGGGAGAGTGACAAACCAGAGGGAGTTTCAGCCGGTTGCAAAGGCACCGGAGTGATTGAATTATAGGAGACAATGTGAGGAGCAAAATGTATTGAGTGGTGCTGAGTTGAGACTGGTGGGCAGGACATCCAAGTACTCAGGGAGTGGGAGCAGTTAGCAGAGATGGCTTCAGGCACGTTACTAAGGACAGAGGGCAGAAAAATGTGTCCTGAGCTTCAGGACAGCTTCAGCCAGGGGTTTCACATCCCAAAGGAAGCAGGGAACTGGCCTGGACACCAGGTCCTAAGGCTCTTTCACACCCTGTTGCCCTCTTCTTCTGTAATGACTCAGAATTTAGGGTCATTCCACTCCATCCACCATCGTCCTTCTCATCCCATAGAGAACACCATGGCCCCCATTGCTGTTCTCCTTTCTCTGACTTAATATCCTTCCTTGTGGGATCAGGGAACCTCAGTGCTGTCCCTTGAGAGTCACCCAGAGTACCACGACCCCCTCTGTATGGCAGCTGCCTTCCAGTTGCCTCCCATAATCTTCCAGTTGATGTTGAGGACTGATAAGTTTGAAGTCCCAGGAGTGCACAGGAGAGATGGGTCTGCCAGTCCCTTGCCCTGACCAGAGGTCCCATCAATAATTCTCCTCTGCTCAGGTCAGGGCTCTTTGCCCTTCTGGCTTCTGGCTAGCTGGACTCTCTCTTCCTGTTTGGGAAGGCAGGTTTGAACTTGGTGCTGGCACCATGCCACTGCTCCTGGAGGCTCTCCAAGGTTCTTGGGCTCACCAGAAGGAGGAATTAAATGTGAAGTACCGCAGCACTGGGAATCTTGGCCACATCTTGGAGTCCTGGCTGTAGGTGGGAGGGACGAGGTGGGGGGAAAGCAGGGAACTGCAGGAGATTCAAAGTCAAGATCAAAGCATTTCCCTCTGAAGTCCTAACACCCTCCTTCTCTCCCACTTGCACATAAAAGCACTCTGCCCTCAGCAGGCTCTCCGCTGGTGAGGGTGGATGGTGGAGGAGGCTGCTTTCCCCCTCCTTTTCTTCACAGAGGTGAAGGTTTGAAAATCCTTTTACCCCTCCTCCCCCATGCCTGTTTCTTGCCACAAGGTCTTGGAAGACACTTGGCTGCGTGTGAGTGCATGGCAGACCTGGCTTGTGTTGGGGTGTTACCGGCCGATGCCAGCACGGGGGATATGCAGCCAGCAAAGCCTTTGAAGTGTACAGTAGGAAGGCACTGTTGGGGCAACAGCATGAGGAGGGAGAACTGAAAAGGAAGCAGAGCAGTTTGGCCCAGGATGGGTAAAGCTGATCAAGGCACCGACTGCAGAAGAGATACCCCAGCACTCGTGCTGCTCCTTGGGTATTCAAGCCGTGCCGAGCCTGGCCTCTGCTGTTCTCTCCCCACTCAGCTCTCCCTTCCCGCTGCCTGTTTTGGGGTGACACAAGGGTGTGGGGAACTCTGTCAGTCAGTTCAGGTTGCTGGGCCAGCTTAAAGCGAGGTAGTTTAGTCCATATCCTGCTCCAGACAGAACTGAAACCCAGAGTGGGAGTCCCCATTACTCTTCTCTTATGATCAGAGAGAAGGCTGACGCTCGCAGGTGATCCCGGACTGAAGGCTGCTCCAGTGAGGGCAGGCACGTGAAGGTGGTGGGCACTGGGAACACAGGCAGGAGAGATGCTGGATCAATTCTAGAAAGCCCAGGAAGGCAAGATGGATCTGGCAGTGCTTCATCACACAATGTCACACAAACCTGGCACGGGAAACCTGAGGGGAAGCCAGCTGCAGGGTCAAGGCTGCAGTTTTGTGTTTCTTCCAGCAGTCACAGCAGCTGCTGCTTGTTTCAGAGCGAAGGGTGGGTTTGTCAGGCTGCTCCCTACATCCCAGCTGCAGGCCCACAGGCAGACGGACTGGTACCAGCACCGGGGTGCAGTGGGGAGGCTGGGGATGCAGAAGGATCTGGACAGGGGTTTCCTCCACCCCTCCCGGGCAAAAAGAAAATGCATCGGACAGCAGGCGGGATTGCAGGGGGGATGGGATGTTTCACACCTAACGAGTAGGAGCAGATGGGGAGGGTTTGAACAACAAGGAATTGACTTGCACTGCCCCAAGGAGCCCGGGACTCGGGCAGCCGCGGCTGGCTCTCCCTCCCCTGGTCAGTGACGGCTTAGCGAAGCAGAGCGGGTGTCTCTTGGGTCTGTAGCTGGCCAGGGAGCTCAGCTGTGCCCATGCATCGTAAACAGAGCCATACAACCCTGCTAAAATAGTCCTCTCCCAAGCCCTGCCCCCAGGCACACTCTGGAATGGCCACGGTGTTTGCTGGGGGGAGAAACGTGAGAAGAGGAGCGCTGTAAAAGATGTAAATGTTCTGCGCCGAGGGTAGCTCGGAGTACCCAGGGCGCAGCTTCGGCGAGACGGGAAGAAGGGGGCTGTGCAGAGGCACCGCGAAGGCACACTTGGTTTTTGTTCTTGATCTTGGCTGCCCAAGGAGGGGTCCCAGCAAAAATCCTGGTTCACTAGGAGGAGTTCACAGCATGTGCTGATAAAGCTGGTGACTGTGGGGTGACTGGGACAGGACAATGGGCAAGGCGGAGGAGGAGAGGGTTTGGTCTAGGTGAATGTCGCCATCTCATCTCCGTGTCAGATCCCTTGGCTCCGTTGGTGCTGGGAAGCCATTTCATCAGCTGGAGAGGACAGGGGAGGACTATCTCCTCCCCGTCAGGTAACTCCAGTCCTGGTAACACTGACAAGATGACAGACACTGTTACTACAGCTGCAATACTGCACCACCAGAGGATGTGACTGCCTGGGAGCAACCATCAGCCAGGTCTGATGCAACAGCTGAGACAAAACCACAACCCTTTCCACACAAAAATTAGTCATCGCTGAAGTCAGATTTTCAAAAGGCTGATCTCTGCCCTCTAGAGATTAACCTTCAGGTATGACTGATAGCATTGTGAATTCCAGCTATCAGAGAGCTGAGAGGAGGAAGGGAGATGAAGGCAGGGGAAAAGGGACAGGACTGTTTGCTGAGGAAACAAACCCATGCATCTTCTTTCATCCCTGAGTGCATGTACTCTGATTTTATGTTTTGAAGTGCCCAGACCCCTGAGCAGGTAGCAGGAGAGCAAAGATGAGTGAGATAAGGATGAGGGAAGAGGGCCGGAGGGCAGGGAACTGTCAGGAGAACGAAGCTACTCGTGTGTGGGAATAGGGACACCTGGGGTTATGGGCAGAAGCCCAGGGGTCTGCAGAAGAAATGGCATCAGTGAAACAGTAGGTGTGACAGACACACGGGGAAGGAAGGGCCTGCAGTTCACAGAATCCCTCATCTCTTATTGTCACCTTTGTCTAGAAATCTAGTTGTGCTGCAACATTAAATAATCCAGAATTTGGATGACTAACCAAATCTGAAAATAAATACATAAATAATGGTTTCTGTGTTAAACCTGGGGTCACTGAGAAGCCAGAGGAGCCCCATTTACTGACACAGCCCATTGCAGCTTTCATGGAGTCACTCCACTGGGGGTTCTGCTCCATCCTGCTCCAGCTCCTGCAGGAGAGCGGGAGCACTTGCTGCCCTTTGCTATCACTGGCCATCGCTGCTTCATCCTGAGGCCCTGGTGTGAGGAACCCACGGTGGACAGTGGCCACCACAGGCTGTCATCCTTTCGAAGAGTCAGAAATGCCTCTGCCCACCNGGTGAGGAGGGGGCGGGTGGGCTCCGGGCAGTGCTGCGGCTCTCGGCTGGGCGATCGGGGCTCCCCTCCCTCCCCGAGCTCGCTGCTGAGCGCCCGCTGCTGAGCGCCCGCTGTCCCCGCAGGCCCAGCCCGCGGCTGGACGGNGGGAATAGGGACACCTGGGGTTATGGGCAGAAGCCCAGGGGTCTGCAGAAGAAATGGCATCAGTGAAACAGTAGGTGTGACAGACACACGGGGAAGGAAGGGCCTGCAGTTCACAGAATCCCTCATCTCTTATTGTCACCTTTGTCTAGAAATCTAGTTGTGCTGCAACATTAAATAATCCAGAATTTGGATGACTAACCAAATCTGAAAATAAATACATAAATAATGGTTTCTGTGTTAAACCTGGGGTCACTGAGAAGCCAGAGGAGCCCCATTTACTGACACAGCCCATTGCAGCTTTCATGGAGTCACTCCACTGGGGGTTCTGCTCCATCCTGCTCCAGCTCCTGCAGGAGAGTGGGAGCACTTGCTGCCCTTTGCTATCACTGGCCATCGCTGCTTCATCCTGAGGCCCTGGTGTGAGGAACCCACGGTGGACAGTGGCCACCACAGGCTGTCATCCTTTCGAAGAGTCAGAAATGCCTCTGCCCACCCCAAAATAAGCCAAACGTGCAGGACCCTCTCCTGCTCTGCTGGCGGGGATGAGGGCTCTCAGCTCTCCGCGCCCAGAGCCAGCAGTTCGCGCTTGTCCAGCTCCTTCCTCAGCAAAGCCAAAGAAACCCTCACGGCAGCCTGCGGCGGCCAGGACGACCTTCGCCCTCAGAGCCCGCCCAGTGGCCACGGCCCCGCACAAGCCCAGGGCCCCGCGGCGGTGCGGGCTGGGACCGCNTGCTGTTCCCCGGGGGGCTCTCCCCGAGCGCCCTCATGTACCTGACGCTGCTCTGCGTGGCCCTGCTGGGTGAGCCTTGGTGGTGGCCTGGGGTGGGATTGGGTGGGCGGGCTGAGCCCCGCCACCTCCCGTCACCCCCCTTCCCCATCCTCCTGGGTCCCTCTTACCCTCCGTTTCCCTGCTGTTCCTGTCTCTTCTCTGCAGAGCAGCTGGTTATTTACCAGGTCGGTGTCATACCCAGCCGGTTCTATGAGGTGCTAGGGAACAAGGACTTCTCTGGCTTCCAGAGAGTGGCTGCCATCGCCCTGTCTCTGATCATAGCGAACTCCACGGTAAGACAAGGCCAGAGGTTTCGGTGTGCTGGGAATAGCTGCCCGTGGCTCCTGGCATCATTCTAGTGACACAGTCCTTTGGTGACACAGTCTGGTAGCCACACGTGGGACAAACTGCCAGGTTTGGGGGTTTTTTTGGGGAATGCTTGTTCTCCTCACTTGTCTCTTTGACCTCGTTCCAGCTAAAAAGCTTTGACCAGTTCATCTGCAACATGATGTACGTGAACTGGAGGAAATCCCTCACCGAATACCTCCACAACTGGTATTTCCAAGGCCAGGTCTACTACAGGCTGCACGTGCTGCGCGAGGACATCGATAACCCGTAGGCTGCCTGCGGCTTCTCTCGCCCTCTTGCTTGGCATCTCCTAGGCTGCTCCACACTTGTTCTCGATTTCTCTGTGTCTCTGGGTAGGAGCTGGAACCACAGAAGCTTTTGCCATCTAGGCACAAGTACCTTCTGCCCGCTGCTGGAAAACTCCTGTGGCCACTGGTCACGATGATTTTAGAAATGGGATGTTTATATTGTGAGGAAGAAGGAGGCCCAGCAGAACAGGGATCTAGTGCTGCTGTAAAACATCCAATCCAACCCTTGATGCTCAAGGGTACCGTTGCGAAGGGCTTGGCTGCAGTTGGAGAGAGCTGCCTCTCCCTGCCTTCACTGTTGGGATGGTCCCTGTTCTGTTTGTACTTGAGTGATCTGAGTCTCCAGAGTTCTGTTTAGTTGGGTGTTGAGTGTTTTTGCTAACCCTTGCAAAGCCATCCCCAGGAAGGGCTTTGTTTTGCGCTACAGCAGTTGAGGGCTGCATTTCCCCTTTCCTGTTCCTAGGACGGAAATGTCAGGAGTGACTTGAAATCTGAGAGGAGGAGCGTTCAGTCTCCTTGTTTATCCCAGCCCACCCTCCAATGCCCTCTCAGTTTGCTTTGTGCACTGCCCTGCTTGCTGCAGAGCTGCTGATGTGCCCAGGCTGCGCGGTGAAGGTTGAGCACCTTCCTTCACAACTGCGCGCTGGCCCTGGGCTCCCATCCCATCCCATCCCATCCCATCCCATCCCATCCCATCCCATCCCATCCATGACACTCTTTGAAGAATTAAACATCCTAACGTAGAGGTCATGTGAGATGTAGAGGCTTCTTTTGCCCTCCAGAATTTGCTAAAAACCAGGGGATAACTTCATTCCACAACCTCTCAGGGCAGCCAGTTGCAGGTCTCTGTTACCCTCACAGTAAGAAAGTTTTTCCTTGTGTTCACATTGAATCTCCTGTGTTCCAGTTTATGCCCATTGCCCCTTGTCCTATCTCTGGCCACCGCTGAGACGAGCCTGGTGCATCATCCTGACACTGGCCCTTTAGAGAGTGACCAGTATTTATGTTCGGTCTCCTCCTCTCCCGGCTCTCTCAGCCTCTCCTCATAAGGAAGATGCTCCAGCCCCCTGATCATCTCAGTGCCTCTGCACTGAGCTCACTCCATTGGCTCCCTGTGCTTCTTCAGCTGGGGAGTCCAGAACTGGAAGTGGTGGCCTCACCAGGTCAGAGTGGAAGGGGAGAAGAACCTCTCTTGACCTACTGGCCACACTCTTCTTAATGCACTCCAAGAGACCACTGGCCCTCTTGGTCACAAGAACACATCGCTGGCTCATGGTCAGCCTGTGGCCCACCAGCACCCCCAGGTTCTTCTCCCCAGAGCTGCACCCCAGCAGGTCAGTGCCCAGCCTGGACTGATCCATGGGGTTGTTCTGCACTCTGCACTTGCCCTTGTTGAACTTCTCTAGGTTCCTCTTTACCCAGCTCTGTCCTAAGTCCAGCCATTGAACCAGCTTGGCTTGTGTCCAGCTAGGCAGTTAGTGCTGGGTCTTGCTCCTGGGCTTGAACAGTGTCAGTGGCTCTTTGTGTTGAGCAGAGACCAGCGCATCAGCCAGGACGTGGAAAGATTCTGCAAGCAGCTCAGCTCCATGGCCAGCAAGCTTGTCATCTCACCCTTCACGCTGACCTACTACACCTACCAGTGCTTCCGCAGGTGAGGACCCACCCCGGTCTGCTTTCACACCTCTTGCCTCTGCTCTTTCCTTGGAGCCTGGCACCCTATGTGGACTTGTGGGTGAGTGATCTCTGCACTCCAAGTTCTGCCTTGGGGGTGCTGAGGTGGGTGCTGGTGATCCCCAACCTTCTGTGAAAGCCCAGGGAGGTGACAGTGGAGGGCTCTGCCTGCTTGAGCCCAAGGGTGCAGGAGTGTCCTCTTGCTTGCACTGTGAGCTGACCTCTCCTCTCCAGCACAGGTTACCTGGGCCCTTTGAGCATCTTTGGGTACTTCCTCATCGGAACAATGATCAACAAGGTGCTGATGAGCCCAATCGTGTCCAAACTTGTGCAGCAAGAAAAGCTGGAGGGGGATTTCAGGTGAGTTCAGCGGAGCAGGGGTTTCGCTGCCCCTCGCTGACTGAGAGGTGCACAGGGAGCAGAGCACCACACACAAGCATCACAGAGCTGGCCCACAATGATGTCACTTTGTGCCAAGCCTTGGTCTCTAGGCTCTTTTGAGCCTGTTTACTGTTTATCTCACTGTTGAGATGCCTCAGATCAGCACTCTGATAGATGCAAGTGTCCTCTAGCAGAAACAGGCTGTCCAGGAAGGTGGTGGAGCCCCCATCCCTGGAGGTGTTTAAAAAGCAAGTCAAGCACTTGAGGCCATGGTCTAGGGGTTTTGGAGATGTTGGGGTGAGGGCTGGGCTTGATGATCCTTTCCAGCCATGATGATTCTATAATGATGATGATCATCATAACATTAAAAGAACTTTAACAAGTCTGGAGGGGCCCTCCAGAACAGACTGGTCACAGCAGACTCATGTTGTAGCCCATCCCTGAAAGGACCTGTCAGAAAGCTGTGCAAGAGCTATTCAATACAGCAGGGAAAGATAGGATGAGGGGTCGTCATTTGAAGCTGGAAAAGGGCAGATTGAGCCTGAAAAAGTTCTTGAATCTGAGGGTGGGGGATCCCTGCAACAGGTTTCCCAAAGAGGTGGTGGAGGCCCCATCCCTGGAGCCATCCAAGACCAGGCTGGATGGGGCTCTGGGCAGTCTCTTCTAGTGAGAGTTGTCCCTGTTTGGTGTAGGAGGGTTGGACTAGATGTCCTTTGGAGGTTCCTTCCGATCCAACACATGATCTGGTTCTGTGATCCTGTCCTGGTTACAGAATTCACTGGGCATTGATGCCTCATTCTGATGATGGTTTTTTGGGTTGCCCAGGTACAAGCACATGCAGATTCGGGTCAATGCGGAACCAGCTGCGTTCTACAGGTTAGTAGCACTTGTTTCTTTGTGGTCCTGTAAGGAGCCTTCCCACTCAGAAGGGCATGAATACAAGAAGGGCACCCTTCGTGCACCCCAGAGGAGTCCAGGTGCTGTTGCTGCAGCCAGAGCTTTCTGTCCCCTCCACCCAGCTGAAGCATCGTTGAGCACCAATACTTCCTCATCCTTTGCGTTGTCTGCAGAACGCACTGAGCAGCTGGAGACACTGGTTTATCCTTTGCCACCTTCTGACACCCCCAGGGGCTTGCCAGACATTCAGCACTGGCTTAGAGACCATTGTTGCCAGGTCCTTACCCGGAGGATTGCTCAAGGTCTCATTGTGTCTTTCCAGGATGTTCCCTGGAGGCTTGTTGCCTCTGGCCCCATCCTGCTGCTGCTGGCCAGCGTGTCTTCTGTGGGTGTGCTAGCTGGCCTGGCCTCCTGATCTCTGCTTTCTTCTCTAGCCAGTCTGTGCCTTTGCCCTCCTCTCTTATCACGTGCCTGCCTTTGCCCTGCGTGCTGCGCAGTCACGCTGCAGCGAGCAGTTTGCCTGTCTCTGCTCTGCCCTGCCTGTGCTCTTTGATGCTGTTCCCAAGGTGGCTGGGTTCAAAATCCCCTGTTCCATCTAGAGTTCTGTCGACAGCCACCCAACTGGAAGCAGGTTGGGGTTGCATTGGCAAGTGTGAGTTATTCCTGTGTGGATTGGTTGATTCCTGTTGGCTGATTCTTGAACACAGAAGATACTCTGGTTAGCTGCCCTTACTCGACCTCCCAGTCCCAAAATGGTTTATTCTGGTGCTACGTGGGAAGTGCAAAGTGTGTTTCTGACCAGCAAATGGAGTGTCTGGCTTCAGTTCATTTCAGGTTGGATGTCAGGAGGAATGTCTTTCCTGAAAGGGTTACCAGGTGCTGGAGCAGCCTGCCCAGGGAGGGGGTTCAGTCCCCATCCCTGGAGCTGTGGAAGAGAAGGGTGGGTGTTGCACTGGGGGACAGGGTTTAGAGGTGCTGATAGGGCTGGGGAAAGGGTGGACTCGATGATCTTCAAGGTCTCTTCCAGCCACAACTGTTACATGAGTCAATGATCAGTAGAAAAGCTTAACAGCAGCTTCTCTTCGAAAACCCCCGTGGTGGGAGCACAACGCGGGGTGCCCGGGGCTGTGTCTGCTGGGCGATCGATGGGCGAGTTCGTGTGAGACTGCGTGTGGCCACCTGAGGGCAGCCCAGCCCTTGCAGAGAGGCACCGAGAGGCCACGGGCTCGCACTCGGTGGTGGTTTCCCTCTGAGATGTCTCCTCGCACTCGGTGGTGGTTTCCCTCTGAGATGTCTCCTTGCACTCGGTGGTGGTTTCCCTCTGAGATGTCTCCTCGCACTCGGTGGTGGTTTCCCTCTGAGATGTCTCCTTGCACTCGGTGGTGGTTTCCCTCTGAGATGTCTCCTTGCACTCGGTGGTGGTTTCCCTCTGAGATGTCTCCTTGCACTCGGTGGTGGTTTCCCTCTGAGATGTCTCCTTGCACTCGGTGGTGGTTTCCCTCTGAGATGTCTCCTTGCACTCGGTGGTGGTTTCCCTCTGAGATGTCTCCTTGCACTCGGTGGTGGTTTCCCTCTGAGATGTCTCCTTGCACTCGGTGGTGGTTTCCCTCTGAGATGTCTCCTTGCACTCGGTGGTGGTTTCCCTCTGAGATGTCTCCTTGCACTCGGTGGTAGTTTCCCTCTGAGATGTCTCCTTGCACTTGGTGGTAGTTTCCCTCTGAGATGTCTCCTCGCACTCGGTGGTAGTTTCCCTCTGAGATGTGTCTCCTCACTGCTGGCTCAGGCTGCCCTGAGAGCATCACATGGGAGCCAGCTCAGACATTGGATGTCCTCCCAGATACCCCGTGAAAGGGACAGCTGGAGTCACCTACCCTGGGGGCTGCACTTCTCAGGACTTGTCCATGTCCCGCTCCTCAGAGGTGGGCTGGGGCTGCCGGCCGTGCAGGCAGAGTTTGCTTGCTGTCACCTCCTGGACTGGCTTCTGCCCTCTCCTTCCTGGCTCTGGCTGTACAGGGGTGTCATCCTTCTCATCCAACCAGGCTCTCCTTGGAAAGTGTGTGTGACCTGGAGCGTGCATCGCTCCAGACTCGGGTGGGCTTGCCTCACCTCCTCCTGTAGGCAGCAGCAGCAGCAGCCCTGGGCTCCCGATGAGACTTGCAGGACCACTTGTTCCTCGGTGAAGCTCTTCGGAGGGGTTCTCTTGGCTCTCCACTTTCTGCCCCACAAAATGCTGCTTTTCTTGGATGTTAAGGTGCCAAACCCTTTGGAAGCCTCAGTCCTGGAGGCTGCGCGTGGACCTCACGGCGGCCGCGCTGCCAGGACATCTGTGGAACGTTGTGCTCTTGTGTTGCAGGGCCGGACGCGTGGAACACGTGCGCACGAACCGGAGGCTGCAGAGCCTGCTGCAGACCCAGAGGGAGCTCATAGGAAAGGAGCTGTGGCTGTACAGTGAGTGGGGACTTTGAGGGGTGAGGTGGGGCATGTGAAGCCCCACAGGCTTGAGAGCCCTACTGCTGCACCAGCAGCGCTAGGTCTTGCTTTTCTGCCTCTTGCTGGCACGTGAGAGCCCTGAGGGTGAGCAGAGGGTGCCTCCTGCACTCCTGGATGGGAATTCTGTTGTGAAAAAGCAGAGAGCAAAGCTCTGGAGGACCCAGCTAGGTCAGAGAACATAAGCCCCCACAGCAGTCTCTGCTTTTTCTGGGGCAGGTGTTCACTGGGCAGAAGGAGAGAGAAGGGCTTGAGCTGCAGACAAGGCTGTGCCTGTGGTAGGGTGCTGTGGAAACCTCTTTCCTGCAGAGTCTGTCCCTTGAGCATGGTTGCTCCTGGAAAATCTCCCTTCTGTCATTGTCACTGGGTCTGGTGTTGGGTGTTGAGACACCTTTTCTTCATCACAACAGCAGCATGAGCTTCTGCATGAAGGAAGGAGACTCTCTGTGGGAGTTGGGGTCCTTCAGCCTTTCTGCCTGTCCTGCCTGCCAAGACAGACTTCACGTCCCACAGCCTCACCCCAGAACACTCTTTCTGCCCTCCCTCTTGTTTCTTGTGAGTTAGGCAGCCCCCAACGAGTAGGAGCAAGCAAGGAGAGTGGTGTTGCTGGGCTGTGAGCCCGTGATAGTCCTCTGCTCCTTGTCTGGGAGATGGATGTGCACCTCAGGGCTTGTGCTGCCCTGCGGAAGGGCTTCTTCGGGTGCATGGCAAAGAGTCGAGGCAGCACCACGGGCCTTGCGCCGACTGGGCTCCCCGGCTACGCGTGATCCTTGTTAGACCAGCCCTCTGCACCCAAACTAACTGTCTTCTTTCAATGTCCCTCTGCCCAGTTGGGATCAACACCTTTGACTACCTGGGCAGCATCCTGAGCTACGTGGTCATTGCCATTCCCATCTTCTCGGGGGTGTATGGTGACCTGAGTCCAGCAGAGCTCAGCGCCCTCATCAGCAAGGTGAGCCCAGGCTGTGCCCGTGGTGCTGTGGAGACAGGGGCTGCTGTGTGACTGGCCTGGGGGAAGAGCTGGCAAGCCCTCATCTGTAGCAGTGTTTCTAAGCACAGACCTCTTGTCTAAAGAGAAACCAGGAGGACAGTCTGACTGCTGGTGGTGTGGGTGAGGATGGGATCCGCACAGCACTGTGGGTGCTGGGCTGCACGGAGCCTGCCCACCACACACCTTCCTGTCCAGACTGGTCCTGAACTGGGCTGTGGAATGGTCACAGGGAGCTGGGGCACCCTGCTCAGAGCCACGCGTGGTGGTGTGAGCGTGCTTGTCTCTGGGCTGGCCAGCAGGCACTCTGCAGACACCAGCCCTGAGTGACCAGAGGAGTGTCCAGCTGGCCCAAACTGCTGTTCTGAGCAGGGAAGGCCTGCTGCATCCATCCAGGTGTTACCTTCTCCTTCATTCCCAGCATCAGGATGACTTTAGCCCTCTCTCATCTTGCTGGGCTGCTAACAGGGCTAAATGTCTGGGGAAAAGGAGGCTGAGGGGGGGCCTTACTGCTCTCTGCAACCATCTGAAAGGAGTTTGTAGGGAGAGTGGGGCTGGTCACTGCTGACAGGATAAGGGGAAGTGGCTTCACATTGTGCCGGGGGGTTTAGTTTGGGTATCAGGAAAAGCTTCTCTACAGTGAGGGTGGTTCAGCACTGGAACAGGCTTCCTAGGGAGGGGGTTGAGTCACCATCCCTGGATGTGTTTAAGACTCATTGGGATGTGGTGCTGAGACAGGGTTTAGCGGTGGGTTGTTAGAGACTAGGTCAAGGTTGGACTCAATGATCTTGAAGGTCTTCTCCAACTCGAGCAACTCTGACTCCTTGCAGCCACGGAGGAAGGGGCAGTGGCCCAGCTCAGCACTGACCTTTGCTCCGGCGCGTGATTTCTCCCCAGAACGCCTTCGTCTCCATCTACCTAATTGGCTGCTTCAGCCAGCTCATAGATCTCTCCGGCACGGTGACCGATGTGGCTGGCTACGCGCACAGGTGAGCTGCTCTGCAGGACAAGGTTCTTCCCAGGCCTGTGCTACACAGAGACGACACAGCTGCTTGTGAGCTGGCGTGGACAAGTGTGGGTATTGTGAGGAGGCTGCTGAAGGTGTCTCTGGGTTCATGCAGCCTCTTGCTGTCTAGGATTGGTGAACTGCAGGAGACCCTGCTGAGCCTTGGCAGGAAGAAGAATGGTAAACACTCAGAAGCCAAAGCCAGCTGGGATTTGGACGGGTGAGCTTCCTCTCAGCAGCTGTAGTTTCCTCTCAGCTGGCTTGCAGCTTATGTGGGATGGCTTGGGGTGGAGGTGGTCCTTGGTGTCCCAGCATGTTGCTTGCAGCTGGTCAGAGCAGGCAGTGCTCCCTGTGGGTTCATCATCCCTGACCCTGCCTGGGGCAGGGCTGCTGTCACAGAGGCACAGGAAGTCTCAGGTGCCTGATCTTTGCACCATCACTTACCCCCACTTCTCTCCTCCTTTGTCTTGGTGGTGGTGGCCCAGCAGCCATTCTGGGGAGGACCTCGTGCCAGGGGACACCGCTTTCCTTCTGGAACGAGTGACGCTCTCGGTGCCGTCCTCTGGCAAGCTCCTCATCAAGGACTTGAGCCTCAGGATCTCAGAAGGAAACAGTGTGATGATCGTAGGGAACACGGGTACCGGGAAGACGTCTCTCCTCAGGGCCCTTGCGGGACTCTGGGAGAGCACCCGGGGTAAGGACTGCTATTCCCCACAGCCTTCCCTCTCAGCCAGGGCTGCCCTGAGTTTGGAAGGAGGCCACGTGGGCTTGTGAGGCCAGTGGCACCTTGTGATGAGGAATGTGGTGCTGATGCAGTGGAGCCACCCACCTGTATGGCACAGTCTGCCCTGGCTCTCATTGCTTTGCTCTGTGTTGCAAATAGACCTGTGCTGGGACTTGCTGGCTACTTCGTGGGGCAAGTGGGGAGTTGCTGGCTGGTACTGCAGGCTCGACTTGCCCGTGTCTCTTGGCAGGAAGCATCAAGATGCTGACCTGCTTTGGCCCCCGCGGAGTGGTGTTTCTGCCTCAGCGGCCCTTCTTCACCGACGGAACCCTGCGCGAGCAGGTGAGCCCGGGGCTGCCTCCGCTCTGGGCTGCGCTTGTGCCCTGCAGACCCGTGAGCTGAGAGGCCTGGGGACGATGCCTGGGGCTGTCCCCTCGTGCTTGAGTTCATGCCACCCCAACTGACTGTGTCTGGCTTCTTTGTCCCACTAAACAGGTGATCTATCCCCTGAAGGAGATATACCCGGTCTCAGGTATGTGAGCAATCAGCCAACGCTGGGGGGTCAGCTCCCCGTCCCTCTACCCAGTGCAGCTTCTGCCTTCTCCCCTCAGCAGCCCTCATCCATCTCCCTTTGGTTGCTCTCTGCTTTTCCCTGGAAGATTCCCCTCAGTGCAGGTTAATGTCAGCTTTTGGGAGGGCACGTAATCACCTTGAGAAGCGCGTCCTCTTTGGAGGCAGTGGGGACAGCTGGCCGTGCTCTGCTCTAGACGTGTCCTCTGTGTGGATGCTGTCGAGATGCAGCACCTCCTGTGTCTTGGCTCCGAACACTCGTGGGCTGCTGCAGCTTGCAGACGTCCTGCGTGAGCAGAGCAGCATTAGAGGCTGTTTGCAGGCACTTGGGAGTCAGAGTCTTGCAGAGTAACTGCAGTCATCAGCTGCTCTTGTGGCTCTTCAGCAGCTTCAGAGAGGTCTGGGCAAGATGCTCATCCCTTCTGCTCCGCTTCTGTTCTGGCTGACTGCCATCTCAAGGGTGTCTTCTGCTCCACAGCTGGGTCACCCCCAGGTTTTTCCCATCCCAGGTAGGATCCTTTTGCTGGATCCCTGCTGCCATGACTCCATCACCTGCAGCACACAGTTGGCATCAGCTGTGAGAGAGTAATTGGTGAACAGGGCAACTGAAGCCTGGCTCCTTATGTTCCGGCTGTCGGTCTGTGACCATGGGTGAACCAGGGCTGAGGTCTGTCTGTGGAGCCCAGCTACCTCCTGGCACGCTGCTCCCGGGCATGGATGATGTTTTGAGGGAAGGTCAGTCTTGGGAAGCTCTCTGTGCCAAAGCTAAGGGGTTGAGTAGCTCCACTGGACCTCAGGAGATGCTTCAGTGCCCCTCCAAGGTCTCAGCACGCGTTGCCTCTCACGCTAGACTGCCTTCTCCCCAGGGCCTGCAGACGACGAGAGAATCGTGCGGTTCCTGGAGCTGGCTGGGCTGGTGAGTCTGCTGCTGCTGCTGCTGTCTCCTTTCACGGTGCCACCAGCAAGGGGAGAAGGGACGGAGTTTTGTGACAGCGCAGTGTGACCGTGTGTTGGGTGCCTCTGGGGAGCTGGGACAGGCAGAGGAGGAGGAACACGGAGCGACTTCAGCTCAGGCTGGGAAAGAGAGAGAGGAGCAGGAACGGAGCGGTCAGCTCAGGGCTGTGGGCTGAGGGACAGGCTGCGCTGTTCACCATCTGCTGTGCTCCCTGCAGACTGATTTGCTGGCACGGGCTGGAGGACTGGACGAGCAGGTGGACTGGAACTGGTAAGGGAGTGAACGTAGCTGACCCCTCTGGGGGTGGAACGCTTCGGTGCAGGTGTGTTCTGCTGTGTCCTGTGGGAGAGGGCAGCACACGGGGGGCAAAACTGCTCCAGGCAGCTGGCTGCGCACAGCAAGTGCCAGTGAGGAGCGAGACAAGACAGGGACACGCAGGCACAGCTGCTTGCTGGCTTCTCTAGTGTTACCAACCATAACCAGGTTGTTGAGGGAGGTGTTAGATCCTGACCCTGTTGCAGGTATGACATCCTGTCCCCAGGGGAAATGCAGAGGCTTTCGTTTGCACGGCTCTTCTACCTCCAGCCAAAATATGCAGGTGAGTAAATGACTGAGGAAAGAGGAAGGAGGAGGCAGCTCGTGGGATCCCTTTGCTAGAAGGACACGTGGCCATTACTGTGGCAGTGTTGTGCGCGGAGTGTTCAGGGTGACGACGTTTCGTTATCTCTGCGGAGCTTCGTGGATCAAGAAGCTGTGGATAAGACATTCTCTCCTCAGGGAAGGAACCTGTGGGTTGCAAACTAAAAGCTGTAGGTACTAGGTAAAACTAATGGAATTGAGCTTCTCCAGAGCTGGACTGTCCACCCCTAACTGACAGGAAGGTGCCTCAGGTCATCTCAGGTGCTCCAGGTGGGCTCTGGGGAGGGCCTGAAGGCTCAGCCCAGTGCTCTGGCCCTCGACCTGCCCTGGGAAGGTCACATTTTGACTTTGGTAGTGCTGGGGTGAGGCAGTGGCTGGCAGCAGAAGCTTGAGGTGAACGGTGTTGTTTGGGTGGCCTGAGGGCTTCTGAGGAAAGGCAGCTTTCCTGGCTGACTGTCACCAGCTGTGCCTGAAGAACACTGGAGTCCTTGGGCTTTTCCCCACTTGTGTCTGCAGATGCTGTTGATGAACCCCAGTTACTATGTGAAATGTTCTCAGCAGCTGCTGCTCTTTTGTCTAGAGGGAGGTGGCTGCCTGGGAGAGGGTTTGTGGGACTTAGGACTTTTTGTCTCAGTGCTAGATGAAGCCACAAGTGCCTTGACAGAAGAGGTGGAGCATGAGCTGTACCATGTGTGCATTCAGCTGGGCATGACGCTGATCAGCGTGGGACACAGGGCCAGCCTGGAGAAGGTGAGATGGGGAGGCAGAGCTCCGTGCCTCCCTGGAGGCAGCAGGACAGGGGAGGCAGAGAGGATCCCTGGCAGGCAGAAGGGAGTGACTGAGGCTCTCTCCTGGAGGACGTACCCTCACAGAGACACCCCTCAGCTCTTCTGTTATTGAATTGCAGTTCCACAGCTGGATTTTGAAGCTTCACGGGGAAGAACGATGGGAGCTCACTCAATGCGAGAAGATGAAGAGGTTCCCAGCTGGGGAAGGATGCTGAAAAACACACCCTGCTCTAGCTAGGTGCAGGACCTGCGTGTGCAGGGGAGAGCTCAGAACAGCAGACACATGGAGCTGCTGAGCCAGCAGCTATCAACGAGGGGTTAATCCACGGCGACGCTGATGCACGGCGCGTGATTTTGCCTGGGGATGCAGAGCCAAGTCTGAACTGGTGGTGTGGGGTTCTGCCAGAGGCAAATACATCTCTGCTGTCCTCCCAGCCCCTGCTCCTGCCTCCTTGCTTTTCATGGCTGAGCGGGCTGGGCTGCTGTGCCACCCAAACAGGAGATGGGGCTTGTAAAAGGCACTGACCACAGGGACCACACAACTGGCAGGAGTTGGAAATGACCTCTAGAGATCATCTAGTCCATCATCATCCTGCTAAAGCAGGGCTGCCCAGAGCACGGGGCTTCATCAGGGAGGCATCTGAATACCTCCAGAGCAGGAGACTCCGCAGCCTCTCTGGGCAGCCTGTGCCAGGGTCTTGGGACTCACACTGGAAAGAAATTTGTCCTTATTTCTGGGTGAAACTTAGAATCATAGAGTCACCACTGGCTGGAAAGGACCTCCAGGGTCATCAGCCATCCCAACATCTCCCTAACCCCTAGACCATGGCCTCAAGTGCTCTAGCTGCTCAGTTTTTAAACAGCTCCAGGGATGGAGACTCCACCACCTCTGTGGGCAGCCTGTTCCAGTGCCCAACCACTCTCTCAGGAAAGAACTTCTTCCTCAGATCCAGTCTAAACCTTCCCTGTGTCCCATTGCTGCTGGGAGCCAGCACCTCCGCTGAGCACCTCTGAGCTCAGAGGGCTTTTCCAGCCTCAGTCATTCTGCGATCCGGTGCTCAAGGCTATTCTGTTTGCTGAAATGACTTGGCCTCTCCCCAGCTCCGTGCCACGAGCCCTACCATCTGCCTCAGGTGCAGGCACTCCCCTTTCAGCTTTGTCATCTTCGTGGTTGGGGGGTGAGGAGGGTGCAGCCCTCTCCCCGTGAGGCTTGGGAGCTCCCAGCTCTCGCTGGCCTGACGTCCAGCCGCGGCGGAGCTGCGGTTGAACCCTCCCTCGCTGAACCCCGCTGGCGGGACTCGTACGCGGTAGTCCTGTTCCGTTTTATTCATCGTTTGTACAGAAAATGGCACAGAAATCACAGATGCTGGATGACTAGCAGTTGGTACAGCTCCATATCTCAAACACCTCAATGCTCAACAACTCTTTTCGCAGCGTATGTACAGTATTTACACACCGTGGGCTATCACCTAACATGTCAACCGACCAGGGAACAAAGACAAACGGGTGATGGAGAGAGAGCCTTGACCTCTGATGGAAGGAAACCAGGGGAAAGGGTGCTGGCAGCTGAAAGCAGGACAGAAAGGGTCACCTGGAAGTCACTGTCCTACAGTCGGAATAGCTCCTCACCCAGATGGGAAGGTGATGGTGCCGTGGGGCGGTGTGGGGCTGGCTGGGGGGCGTATGTACAGGTGTGAGTGGTGGTACCAGTTGGATAGGCATGGCTGTCGTTCCCTTGAAGGCTCTGAGGCCAGGCTGGACACTTTCATTTCAATAAATACAGTTGGCAGGTGTTGTCTCACCCTTCCTGGGGGCAGTGGGGGACCCAGAGGGCCAGCCCTGTGCGAGCCAGCGCTACCGTCTCCCTCGAGGAACCACGTGTGACCGGGCTGGTTGTACTTATGGCCTAAACCCGCCTCTCCCTGCCAAACGGGGGCAAAACTCAGCTGGTCTAAAGCTGCCCCCCTTCCTGACAGACCCCGTTGCTGGGCAGGGAGAGACAGGTGCAGCTGGCCCAGCGCAGAGCTGTACTTCGTGCGGGCAGTGCCAAGGGCTGGTCCTGCTGTGGCCCAGCCTGGGGGCAGAGGTGATGGGTCTGCCTGGGCCATGCCAGGGTGGCATTGGGGAGGGGTGTGCGCCAAGGAGGGGCATCGTGGAAAGGGACAGGCTCTGTCTGGGATGGCAGATGGGGTCTGGGGCTGGAGCAGGGTGAGAGAGCCCCCAGAGCTGGCTGTGGGCGGGAGGGACCCGGAGCCTCAGTGCCTTCTGGAGTGTCCGTTATGATGGGCCACTTCCTGGTCCCCAAAAGAAAGGGGCAGGTGTTGAGGAAGGCCTGGTGGGGCAGAAAAGCCAGGGGTAGGGGTATGCTCGAGGCGTGCAGGTGTGGGGCATCCCTGCCAGGCAGTCCCAGAAGCCAAGACTGGGGCCCTGCTCTTCTAGCAGGGGCAGTCCTGGCAGTCTGAGGGGAAATGCAGCCCCAGGATAACACAGTGTCTGTTGGGGCTGGCTTCTGCCAGCTCCTTGCTGCCTAGATCAGCTTCTCCTCCTTCTGTGACGAGTTCAGCTTCTCCATCTGTCTCTCATCCTCCAGCACTGCTGCCTCCTCTGCTGTCTCCAGCTTCCTGCCTGGGGCTGGGCTGTCCCCCACGATGGTCCCCAGGACTTTGGTGCTGTGCTCCTGAGCTTTGGCCCTGAGGGCAGCAATGCTGTTTTCTCTCAGTTCCTCCTGAGAAATGGTGGTTTTGGGATCCGGGCCCCTCTCTTCCTTGTCACCCTTGTCAAGCTTGGGCAGGGCCTGGCGCTCCACCTCTGTCTTCCTCCCCGCCTCAGCCGCTGCCTCCAGAGACTTTTTGTGCATCCCTAAAAAGAAGTGTTGGTATTCGGGTTTAGAAAAGCGCCTGGGCATGGGAAAGCCATCTTGAACTGAAAACAGCAAAGATAAAGAGAGGCCAGCATTAAGGAAAAGCAGAAACCCTTTCTTCACGCAGCAGTCACAGCGAGCCGCTTGCTTGGGCCACTGAGCAAGAGCAGCCCGGGCAAGGCGGCTGCCTCTCAGCGCAGCCCAGCTCCAGCATCCCTGGCCTCGGGGCTACCCCCAAAAGTGTGGCATTGTCCTCCCCTTCATTTTGCTCTGTGAAACTGAAGCCAGCTTTTCCTCTCGGGGGGATGAGGGCCACGGTCAGCAGCATCAGAGTTGCCTGAGCTCCGCTGAGGTTGGGCAGGGAGATCCCATTGCCTACTCCTGCGTGAATCCACTCCTCACACAGTCCACCCTTCTCAGCCCTACACAGGGAGAAGGACAGGACAGTCCATCACCAGGAGGACAGGCCTTCATCAAGATGCCAGTCACTAGTTTTGGGCTGAATGAGCTTGAAAGGTCAGAAAGTGGGAAGCAAAGAGCAGGAGCAGGGGCACTGCTAAAGAAAACCGAGTGAAACAAGGCAGAAAAAGAGCTCCCCGAGGAGGCAGCAGCATATTCCCGTGAGGACTGGGGGGAGAAGAGTGCATTTGGGGGTTCAGCCCCCCCCCCATGGAGCATCATAGGGGTGGGGGAGTCAGCCTGGGACTGAATTCTTCCTGCTGGTTGGGGCAGTGGTTGGACTCCCTTCCCCTAGGCTAGGTGCAAGGGGTGCTGAAGGCACCAGCCTCAGCATCCAGCTCCTGACCTGCAGGCTGGGATCCAAAGACAAGCAGAGCTTTGAGGTGACCACTCAGATCCTGTGACACTGACAAGGGCCCCGGGGGCTCCAGGGGGTTGGGCAGGGGACACCTGTGGGCTCTCCACACGTGTTTTCAGCAAGGCTCCAGAGTCTTCCTCGCTTCCCTCCGCTTCACCTCACCCCGCACCCCACCGCTGCCACCCCCAGCACAGGCAGCCGCTTGCTTACCCAGGAGCCAGGGGGCACAGGACTCCATGATGCCATCCTTGGCAGACTTGAGGATGGACTCGGGCAGCGGGATGGAGTGACGCACCATGGCCCCATACAGCCCGTACTCGGCCATCACGCTGCTTCTGCCCCAGCACTTCTCCCTCTTCCGCCACTTGGCTCGGCGATTCTGGAACCAGACCTGGGCCGGGGCGACAAGGAGGGGCACAGTGGTTGTGAGAGGTGGCCAGAGCCCTTCCCGCGGGCGCTTGAGCAGTGGGATGAAGGCAGGAGCAGGGATGCTCGTCCCGAAAGCACTAGGACCTCGTCCCCCGTGACTGGGTACCTCTCCCTCCCTTCCCTCCTTGCAGGAGCAGCGAGGGCCAAGCGTCAGCGCAGGTCGCATCCCTCTCCACAGGATGCAATTAATTTGCCACTGTGGCATCTTTTTCTGGAGCTCCGGGCTCTGCTGGTTGGGGTTTCCTTTCATTATTTACCGCCTGTGTGAGCTGCGGCAGCGGTGCCTGCGGGGAGGGCGGCGGATGCTCAGGAGAGGCAGGAGAAGGGGGAAGCTGATCTGTGCACTTCACCCTGAATTCCCAGTTTGAAAAGCCCCTCATCTCCTCAGAAAATTGGCAGAACAATCTGTGAGCTGTGACCTGGGGGGCAGTGAGCAAGAGAGGCAGCAGGGACGGCGGGGAGAGGGGGGTGATGCTCGCAGAAATCTATTAGCGCTCGCTCTCCGATTTCCATCCCTCTTGTCTCCCTCACCCTCCTCCCTCCCCGGCTCTCCTCCCTTCGAGCCGAGCAGAGGCATCAGCTTTAGATGAAAAATTGCTCCAGGTCTATTCTGAAAGAGGCAAAGGAAGAGTCAGCCCCAGGGGCAGCCCAGGCCTGATTGAAAAATAAGTTAATTTCAGTGTGAATCGATGGGCCTCAGGCACTGAAATATCACGGGAAATTAAAGCAGCTGCTCCCCGGGGAACCCCACCATTGACCTGTGCTAATTAATGCCACCGAGTCACCAGGCACCCCCCCTCTCTGAGAGGCAGCCCCTCCTTGCCACGGGCACCCCAAACACCTCCTCGTTGAACTAATGACACTCACAGAAAAGTGGGTGTTGATTTGTTCAGAGTATTTTTGGGGGGTTGTGTTTTTGCTTCCTCTCCCCCCCCCCCTTCTGGAAGGTAACGCAGCGGAATGGAAATGAGTGGCGGGGTCTCGCTGGCAGATGGATGCTCGGGGTCACTCTGCAATCTTCTCCGACTTGATTGCTTGATTAGGTCGTTAGCACATTAAAAAAAAAAATGGCTCGCCGTCTGGTGCTGGGCTGATGAGTGGAACGAGGCGGGAATCGCCTGGGTCATTTATCTCTGCATCCTGCGAGGAATTTTATTTCCATCTGCAGATATATGGAGGCGCCTCTGACACCTGTTTAACGTCGCCGAGCCGGTGGCTTAACCGTCTCGTGTCCCCGTCGCCCGCAGCCTTGCAGGACCGCAGGATGCGGTGGGCAGCACTGGGGCAGAGCCCTGGGTCTGCTGGGGAGGGCACTGGGGCAGAGCCCTGGCTCTGCTGGGGAGGGCACTGGGGCAGAGCCCTGGCTCTGCTGGGGAGGGCACTGGGGCAGAGCCCTGGGTCTGCTGGGGAGAGCACTGGGGCAGAGCCCTGGGTCTGCTGGGGAGAGCACTGGGGCAGAGCCCTGGGTCTGCTGGGGAGGGCACTGGGGCAGAGCCCTGGCTCTGCTGGGGAGGGCACTGGGGCAGAGCCCTGGCTCTGCTGGGGAGGGCACTGGGGCAGAGCCCTGGGTCTGCTGGGGAGGGCACTGGGGCAGAGCCCTGGCTCTGCTGGGGAGGGCACTGGGGCAGAGCCCTGGGTCTGCTGGGGAGAGCACTGGGGCAGAGCCCAACTCTGCTGGGGAGGGCACTGGGGCAGAGCCCTGGCTCTGCTGGGGAGGGCACTGGGGCAGAGCCCAACTCTGCTGGGGAGGGCATAAGAGCTGCTCTCAGCGGGCCAGGCAAGCTGGCCTCTTGGGGAGCACTGAAAAGGAGGTGCTGCTGCAGGGCAGGCAAGTGGCCTACAAGCTGTGGTGCCAGCCAGCTGCAGACACCTGCCTGGCCCTGCGCAGAGCTCTGCAGGGCGGTGGGCTCAGCAGCTGTGATCCCATCTTCTCCCAGCAGAAGACACTCTGTGCATGTCAGAGGGGATTTTACAGCCAAGCTGCTTCAACACACGGTACCTTCTCGCACAATAAACAGCCTTCACACTGCCAGTGCATAACCCCTAGACCCTGGATGCCCTTAAATCTGCCCAGACCTGAGCCACGGGCCCTCAGGAGAGCGCAGCTGCCTCTCTGCCTGCTTCATGCTTTGGTGGCACACGGCTCAGCTCAGCGGTGCCGGCCGCGCGGTGCTGGACACCAAGTCCTTCCCTTCCCAGAGTACGAGGAGACTCCCTCTCCAACATCAGCACAAACCCCTGGGGCTCCTTCCCCCTGACAGGACTGGGCAGCAGAGCAGACCCCTGACACCTCCATGCTTTCAGGAGGCAGCTCAACCCAGTGGGGCCAGGAGACAGATGCTGCCTGTTCTGCCCTGAGCAAACCAAGGCAGTGACATCCCTGAGCACAGAGCTCGTACTCTTGGCTCCAGGGAGGAAATCCGGGTTCAGCCAAAGGCCAGCACCTGCAAAGAGCTGCAAAGAGCAGCTGAGTGCTGCTGCAACACCATTCCCTGCACCTAGGCCAGCTGGCAGAGCTCTGCAAGTGCTGGTTTTCTCTCCAGCTGCCACACTTGGGTCTCAGGTAGGAACAGGGTTTTTCCATCAAGGACTGAGTGTGCAGCTTCTTAAACTCCCTTCAGTCCTCCTTATCCAGGTGCCTCTTCACAGAATCACAGGACATCAGGGATTGGAAGGGACCTCAACAGATCATCTAGTCCAATCCCCCTGCCCTTCATGGTGCTTTGACTACTTCTCCCTTTGCCCTCCCTCCTGCCTTGGTGCCCCAAACATACTCCCTCATGCTCTCCTGTCCCTGTCACTGGGCAGGTGTCAGTCTGCCCCAGTGCTGACCACTGGCACTCAACCTGCTGCCCTGGAGCAAACCCTTTGCCCATGGCCACACAAATGGTCACTGCAGAGGCTGGGCTGGGGGCAGCAGCCCAGCAACGTCTGACGAGGCACTCGGGCACCGACTGTGTTCCTGCAGGGTAGGAGGATGCTCACTGCACATCACAGGCTACTAGCTGGCTGTGCTTGGGTAGCCAAACTGCAGGCTTTCCCATCTCCATGGGCTTTGGTCCTCTAGGCACAGCAAAGCAGCGAGATCAAACGCCATCCCCTCGCGAGCCCTGGTATGACGCAGACAGAAAGGAGGTGGGACCGTAACACCTCTCTCAGAGAGAATCTACCCATCAACCCTATTGTCTGGGCAGAGCTCGGAGCCTCCTGGGCACAGCACAGTGCTGCTCCCAGAGCAGCCACAGCCTGTGAACCAAGCCAGCAGCAAAGAGCAGCACGTCCAGCGACGTCTCCCAGATCTTGGCTCCACGTGCTTGCTCTTCTGAGGGTCCCCCACCAAAACCAAAGCCTGACCGGCGGGGACGTCTCTAACCACCACAGCTAATTCTCACCCTCACTGCCTGCTGCCCCAGGCTGTAGGAGTTGCAGCACCCTGCACAGGGCTGCAGCATTCTGGAGCGGTGGCTGACAAGGCTGTTCTTCTCTGCGTGATGCAGAAGAGCAGACCGCAGTCACAGGAAGCTCTCGTTGTGCAGAGCGTCTCGCTGCACCCTCGTTAGCCACATTTATCCTGTTAGTTGGCTTGTTTGCCTCCTCAGCTCCTGAAACACTGCCTGCTGAAGTGAGCCAGGAACCTGAACGAGCACAGGGGTGTCTGAAGGCATCCAGGGTGCTCCTGTGCACTGGTTTCTCCAGCTCCCCCTTCTAACACACTTTTTCCTGGCTCCCATTTTAGAACCCAGGGCACACAGACATCAGAATCAGCAGAGGCCTTTTTTTGTCTTTCTAATAGAAGGGTGTTATTTCTCCTGCCCTCCTAGATGCCCCACTGCCATCCAATAGATGGCCACAAGCAAATGCATGACCACAAGAATGCCCAGCCTGGTAGCCACACCAGCCTGGCTGCAAGGAGCAGCTAAACACAGCTGTTGACAAAGCAGCAACTAAAGTGAGGGCCAAAATCCCAAGACCCCCAGTAGCCACAGTGAGACCACCTCCCCTGCCCACAAACTAACTGACACATCTGCTTTAATCTCTGACAGTTCCCCTGGTATCACCCTTCAGCCTCAGGGACCAAACTGTTGCTCTGGCTGGGCTGAGGCCAGTGGGATGAGATTTGATAAAGCCAAAGGCCAGGTCCTGCGCTTCGGTCACAACACCACCCAGTAGCTCCAGGCAAGAGGGAAGAGTGGCTGGAGAGCTGCCAACTGGAAAAGGACCTGGGGGTGCTGGGTGACAGCCAGCTGAACAGGAGCCAGCAGGGTGCCCAGGTGGCCAAGAAGGCCAATGGCATCCTGGCCTGGACCGGGAACAGTGTAACCAGCAGGAGTAGGGAGGTCATCCTGCCCCTGTACTCCGCACTTGTGAGACCGCGCCTTAAGTAGTGGGTCCAGTTTTGGGAGCCTGTCCTGGTTGATGAGGACTGGGTTAGGGATCAGTTGAGCAAACTGGATGGACACGAATCCACGGGCCCTGATGTGGTGCACCCGCGCGTCCTGAGGGAGAGGGTGGAAGTCATTGCTGGGCCACTCTCCATCATCTTTCCTAGGTCACGGGGATCAGGAGAGATGCCTGGGGACTGGAGGATAACCAGGTGGATGGATGATGGCAGAGCGGTGGATGTGGTTTATCTTGACTTGAGTAAGGCATCTGACCCAGTCTCCCACAGCACCCTCACAGCCAAACTGGGGCAGTGTGGACTGGATGATTGGGTAGTGAGGTGAATCATGAGCTGGCTGCAGGATAGAAGCCAGAGAGAGGTGGTCAATGGCACAGAGTCTGGCTGGAGGCCTGGATCTAGTGGAGTCCTCCAAGGGTCCGTGCTGGGACCAGTCCTATTCATTGATGACTTGGATGAGGGATTGGCACGCACTGTCAGCAAGTTTGCTGATGACACAAAGCTGGGTGGTGTGGCTGACACCCCAGCAGGCTGTGCTGCCATTCAGCAGGACCTGGACAGGCTGGAGAGCTGGGCTGAGAGAGATTTAATGAGCTATAACAAGAGTAAGTGCAGAGTCTGGGCAAGAACAACCCCAGGTACCAGTACAGGCTGGGGACTGACCTGTTGGAGAGCAGTGAAGGAAAAAGGGATCTGGGGGTCCTGGTGGCCAGCAGGATGGCCATGAGCCAGCAGTGTGCTCTTGTGGCCAAGAGGGCCAACAGCATCGTGGGGTGGATCAGAATGGGGGTGGTTAGCAGATGGAGAGAGGTGGTTCTTCTTCTCCTCCTGTTAGCTGAGTGGGTCAGATACATCTCTGTCTTTTACCAAGAAGGGCTCTCACTCTGCTGCGTACAGGCTTTTTCTGATGTGGGCTCAGAAAGTGCTTCAGTAAGAGGAGGGGTTTTGAATCCTGTGATCAGCCATGCAACCCGTGTACAACCTTTCATTGCTCTCATTTAACTTCATACCCACTTTACACCAGCCATAGAAAGTGATGCCACCATAAACAGGACCAATAATGTTGACATTGCATTTGTAAAGACAGCAATAAACTGTCTGCAGGCTCACATGAGTGGTGCACAGCACCAGCCTGGAGACAGGAAGCTTTCCTGGGCTCATTACTACAGGGGAAGAGTTTGGGGAATCAGAGAATCATTAGGGACTGGAAGGGACCTCGAAAGATCATCCAGTCCAATCCCCCTGCAACAGCAGGATCACCCAGACCAAGTCACACAGGGACACATCCAGGTGGGTCTTGAACATCTCCAGTGAAGGAGACTCCACAACCCCCCTGGGCAGCCTGTTCCAGTGCTCTGTCACCCTCACTGGGAAGAAGTTCCTTCTCAGGTTGATGTGGAACCTCCTGTGTTCCAGCTTACACCCATTGCCCCTCGTCCTATCACTAGATAACCTGGCTCCATCTTCCTGACACCCTCCCTTCATCTATTTATAGACATTAATGAGGTCACCCCTCGGTCTCCTCCAAGCTAAAGAGACCCAGCTCATTCAGCCTTTTCTCATCAGGGAGGTGTTCTACTCCCTTCATCATCTTGGTGGCTCTGCACTGGACTCCCTCCAGCAGTTCTGTCTCCTTCTTGAACTGAAGGGCCCAGAACTGGACACATAATAGTCCAGCTGTGGTCTCATCAGGGCAGAGCAGAGGGGGAGGAGAAGAGTCTCTCTCAATCTGCTAACCATCTACTCTGATCCACTCCAGGATGCTGTTGGCCTTCTTGGCCACAAGAGCAGACTGCTGGCTCGTAGTCATCCTGTTGTCCACTAGGACCCCCAGGTCCCTTTCTCCTACACTGCTCCCAACAACTCAGTCCCCAGCCTATACTGGTACGTGGGGTTGTTCTTGCCCAGATGCAGCCTCTACACTTAACCTTGTTGTGCTTCATTAAATCTCTCCCTGCCCAGCTCTCCAGCCTGTCCAGGTCCTGCTGAATGGCAGCACAGTCCCTAACCCAGCCCTCATCAACCAGGGCAGGCTGCTCTCTTGTCTCAGCTTCCTCTGGGGCCTCAGCAGCCTGGGGCTTGATATCAAGACAGCCTCCAGAAGTACAGACAGAGGCAAAGAAGGTGTTGAGTATCTCTGCATCCTCTGTCTGCAGGGCACCCACCTCACTCAGCAGGGGCCCTACGTTGCCTCTAGGTTTAGTTTTACCTGCAGTGTATTTGAAGAAGCTCTTTTTGTTGACCTCTCTTGCAAGGTTTAGTTCCAGGGAAGCCTTGACTTTCCTAGTTGCATCCCTACATTCTCTCACCAGAGCCTTGTAATCACCCCAAGTGGCCACCCCCTCCTTCCATGACCTGTAGACTTTCTTCTTCCTCTTGAGTTTGCCCAGCAGCTCCCTGTTTAACCACTGTGCAGGTCTTCTAGCTCCCTTCCTTGACTTCTTTCCTGTTGGGATGCTCTTATCTTGGGCTTCAAAGAAGTGGCCTTTGAATGTGAATACTACTTAGACGTAGTGTTGGGGGATCTGGTTTAGGGGTGAACTTGTAGAGTAGGGTTGATGGTTGGACTTGACGTTCCTAAGAGTCTTTTCCAACCTGAATGGTTCTGTCAATAAGAGACATCTAACCACTCACCCTCAGCAAATGGTTCCTTGGGCTCTCTTGAGAGCCAAGGAGTCGTTCTGACTCGGGGGTCAGGACCAGCAGTTACGTTGGCTGCACTGGAGTAGCCCCTCAGCACTATAGTCCTCCTGCCTGTCTACACCTGGGGTTGCTTGTTCCTCAACTCTGTCTACCCTAAATCTTCTTTTATGACTCCAGAAGACCTCACATGACACCTTTCAGCTGTAGAAGACTCATGCTCCAGGCACTGGCTGCTGCTGCAGAGTACAGCTGTTGCAGGGGGGACCTGCAGAGCTGGCAGCACACAACTGGCCTGTAAGATGCTGCTTGCACAGAGCAGCACCTCTGAGCTTGTCGGAGCATGCCCATGTATTGCCCATCCTGAGCCCACCTAAGATACCCCAGACAGGGACCCTCCCTCAGCTGTAAGCCACCGAAGCCTGGATCAAGCCGTGGCCATCACATCATCTCGACAAGCTGATCCAATCAACCCCAACAAACGGCAGGGTGATGTAGTAACAGTCATGGAAGACTCTGAATTGGAAGGATGGCTGTGAAACCAGAGCTGGACATCTCAGAACCACCTGGTGGATGTCAACCAAGCTATCTTGGGATGGACATCACTGGCACATCTACTGGGAGCACTGACAGGCACCGCTACTCATGGCGTACAGTGACACGAACACGTTGGCTAGACCCTTCGTGAGGACTCGTGGCTCAGCCTTCCTCCTCTGGGTAAGTGCTTTGGAAAGGACAGGTGAGAACATCTTTCCCCCAGGACCATGCTCTGCAGCTGCAGGTGAGCCAGAGCTTCGCAGAGGCACGGAGGGCAGCCTGGCTGCCCTGGCCTGGTGGAACACCAAGGGCACAGGCGGCCCAGCCTGGCAAAGCCCGGCAGGTTGGCCGTAACCCCGAGGCAGAAGGCAGTAAGTAGGTTACTACAGAGGGAATGTAATCCCCATGTTTTCCAGTGTGCAACGTGCATGTCATGGCCCTTTATATAGGTCACATGCAGGCAAGGAAGGGAAACCTGCAGATGACAGCTCTGGGAGCTACCAGACAGAGTTTCAGCTCTGCCTTTGCTCAGGCAGGGGGGACCCTACAGAATCCACTGGAACAGAGAGCAAGCAGAAGACAGCTTCTGCCACTGGGCAGACCTAAACCGAGTGCCCCTTGCTGCTCTCAGGCAGTGCTGCTCAGAGTAGGCTGAAGAGCAAGTAGTGCTTTCTCCAAGCCTCTGAGGAAGCCACTTCAGCTGTGGGATGTGGCAGCAACTCTTTGTCTTGCAGTATTTTTCAGCTCCATGGGAGGACCCGCCAGCCTCTCGTGTAGGAGACAAGGGCCATCTGTGTCTGGTGAGGACTAGGCTGCCCAACAGTTTGATGCATGAGGCAGATGGTACTGGTTCCTGTATTTCTGCATAGGTCTAGGCAGAAACTCACTCTCAGAAGACCTACAAAGAAAGCCAGGGGAAAGGCAGAAGAGGTTCACGCTGTCTGCAAAGGATGCTGAAGTCTATGGGGGGTAAAAGAGACTCGAGGGAAAAACAGACCCATTAAGAACTAAGGGGATGGGGAACGAACGAGGGCTCTGAAGTGCCTGTGGTACTGAGCCATACCAAAGTTCTCTGCTCAGAGCCAGGGAAGGAGGGAAACCTCATGATGAAGGTCACTAAAAGAAAACTCTAACACACAAATATCATCTGGTCCCTCATCCCAAGGCTGGTGGGGAATCAACTTCAATTAATTGAACTTACGGAGTCGCCCTAAAAAATCTGTCTTGGCAAAGGGCAGCAGCATCAGAGGAGAGAAAAGGAGGTTCCACTAGAACAAGGAGGGGGTACATCTGTGTTCCCAACACACAGTTTGGGGGAGCCTTTCCAGAAGAGCTGGAGTGACTAGCGAACTGCAGTGCCACGGCTAACTCAGAGGAGTTACCCTTCAGCTCCTGGTAAGAAATCAGCCCCTGAAGCAATTCAGAGACAGAGCACAGAGGGTTCAAGTGGGGCTTGGGTATCAAAAATACTCAGAACCCTATTTCTCCATCTCTGCCCCAAAGAAGAGCTTTTCAGCTGCACCTACAGCCCCAGCTGCAGCAGGGTAGATCCCACAAGCCGGGCAGGTAACCTGCACAGTCTGTCGACAAGCAGGAGAGTTCCCACGTCACAGAAAGCTTAAAGGATGGTCTTGGCCATCCATTCTCCTTCCTTCTCCTGCCACACTGGCCTCCTCTCTTCAGAGGCATGTGGTGTACAGCTTTTCAGACAGAAGTCCCTTTGGGGATCCCTTTGGCCGAGCCTGTGCTCTTGCCCATCACCCAAGCCCTCTGTTTGCAGCTCTGTTAGTTAACTTGTGAATGAAGCTCTAGCACATGGGCTGCAAACAAGATGTAGATAAAGGGTCACTAAAACAATCCACTGCAAACAATTAAGGAACCATGAGTTTAAGAAAGGAAATGAATAGGGATTTGGATCAACTGAACCAGCACGTTAAGAGGCAGCGGTGAGGATGACCTCCCCACGTGGCGTCTAAAGACACGGAGGCAGGTATGGGTGCACCACATGCCACAAGAAACACTCCTGAAAACATTCTCACCAAACTGGATTAATTTTATTCCTCTGTCTCATACACTTTCCACATTTCTGAAGGCACAGGGAAAGCTGATGCTGCTTGTCTGATACTGTGCTGCCATGCCTTGCCTCAGCGCTCAGCAGCTGCTGCACTAGCTCTGCAGCTCTGTTCTGGGATTAACACCCTGCAGGGCTTCCAGGATGCTTCAAAAAGAGAAGCTCTTCATGACCATACAATCATTTGACAAAAACTGGGGAACCCCTCTACTCTGCTTTGGTGAGACCCCATCAGGAGTCCTGGGGCACCTTCTGGAGTCCCCAGTATAAGGAGGACACAGAGCTCCTGGAACAGGTCCAGAGGAGAGCAACTCCAATGACCAGACCAGAGGGGCTGGAGCACCCCCTTGACGAGGACAGGCTGAGCAAGCTGGGGTCGTTCAGCCTGGAGAAGAGGAGGTTCCCAGGTGACCTTCAAATCTCTGAAGGGGGCTACAAGAAAGCTGAGGTAGGGCTTGTTCTACAGGTGCTCAGTGAGAGGACAAGGGGAAAGGGTTGCAGACTTGAGGAGGGGAGTTTGTGGTTGGACATGAGGAACATATTCTTTGCTGTGAGAGTGATGAGATGCTAGAAATGGTTGCCAAGGAGGTTGTTGGTGCCCCACCTGTGGAAGTGTTGAAGGCCAGGTTGGCTGGGGCCCTGAGTGACCCGATCTAGTGAAAGTGCCACTGCTTCTGCAAGGTGGCTGGAACTGGATGATCTTTAAGGTCCCTTCCAACCCTGGCCATCCTGTGAATATGAAACTTCAGCACTTTTAGTATCATTTTTTTACTTGAAGAGTGTCTGTAAAAGTTTAATCACTGCTCCTGCCACGACAGTCAGTCATGTACACATGACACTGAAGAGTGTCTGCTTGGAGAAACAGTGCAGGTATCAGCTTGTGTGAGTCCTTCCAAGGTGTCTGTTAAGGACACATTCCCCTGCAGAAATCCTTTTACCTCACTTGGACTTTACTGAAAGATCCGAGGTCATTCTAGTAGCAGCACTCAACCCTTCTGGATCGACATCGATTAACACGGGGCCACAGTGACATCTGCTCTGACTTGTGCCAAGTGTCTCACTAGGAAAATGCACTCCTTTTGTCACATTGCCCAGCTGAAGATGCTCCTGTTCTTTCCAGGAGCAACCAGCTCAATAGGGGAGGAAGATGCTTGCAATGGACCTGTGCTGCCTTGGAAGAAAAATCTCCCTTATCTTCAGAAGGGCTGAAATGCAGGATGTTTAGAAGAACTACCGCAGGACTAAGATAAATGGAGTTATTTATAAACCATCAGTGGTGTTATTTATGAAGAATTATTTAAGAAAGTGTCTCTGCAGCTTAACTGGTAATGAAAACCCAGAGTGACAGCCAGGAGAAGAAACAGCTCGGACTTCTTTAAGTGCTGTGAACAGCGTAAGGAGGGGTGGAGGCAATCAGGTTCATAGAAAAGAGGCTAACGTTGAAAAGGAAAGCAAGGGGATATATTGAGGAGCATGGCCCAGGCTGGGGATCATCTCGTCATGGCTCGTGGCATAGAAAAAGGTAAGGAACAAGAAAACATCACGGGGACAATCAGGTGCTGACCCACTGGAAAGATCAGCAGCACTCAGGACTCCCATGTGAACTGGAAGCTCAGCCAAGCAGGGTGCTCACGCTCTCACACAACAGATGTCACAGAAGTTCTGCTGTTCCTCCCTATTTTTCCCCCTTTCATGATAAGCAAGAGTGTTACTCATAAGCACTTTTTCCTGGAACACACCTTCCATGAGCAGTAACCTGAGGGAATGCTCCTGCTCTCCATGGCTGAGCTGATCTCCAAGGCAGAAGGGGAACAGTGAAGAGCACTCCTAGGTTTAGAAGCTGCGCAGTAGAGGAAGTGCAGGTCGCTGCTCTGCAGCTTGTCAGTGACAACTAAGGAACACGAGCCACAATTTCACTTCCAAATCAGACAAACACAGTCTCAGTGCTCGATGGATGCTCCACAGGCTGCAGCAGTCCATGCAGTGCCCAGCTCTGCACTATCTGCCTCATCCAGTGAAGGCTCTAGGCTCTGCTACAGAAATAGTGCCTCTGCAGTTCAACATAGATGGCATCACAACCTCTTCCTTGAAAAGGCTCTTTGTGAGGGACCAACAGATCTTCTTTTCAGCCCAGAATCAGAAGGCAGGTGCAAGCAACACTAAAGTCCCTGCAGGGCTCTCTCCTCCTGACTTGTCCTCCTACAGTGACACAAGTGGAGAAATGACCCCCCATCCAGCTCATTCTCTCTAGAGGCTGCTGCTCAGAGCCAAATCCTAATGCGTCAGGTAGGATTTCAGATGATGGGCTTTTCAGATGATCTCTGAAGACCAGTGGAAATCCTGTCAGCATGCAGGTTAGCTATAAGCTGTCAGGACAGCAGGAGTCCTGCCAGCACAACAGGATAATCAGCACTACTTGCTTTTATGAAAATGTCACTCTTGATTCTGCACAAGAATGAAGGCAGAAGGGGGGGTGGGAGTGGGGCTCAGGACTGAGGGAGAAAGGACTGTCCTTTTTTTGGGGGGGACCAACCTGTCCCTGCACAGGGTCATGCCCCAGCAGCTTTCAACAGTGCTCAGTGCTCCCTGAAGTACTTCCAGCCTCAAGAGGGACCAGCAGCCTGGGTTCTCTCTTCAGCAAAGAGCACAGGCTGATGGAATAGACAGGCAGATGCAGAAAGAGGAACCAGGACCTTCCCAACACCAGGTAGCCCTCAGGCCAATGCTTTTTGTGGAGACTGCTATGCACCAGCAACAGAGGCAGCTGCTGCTGCTATACAGGGGACCAGACCAGTTAACCCACAGACAGACAAGAAGTTTGGCTGTGACAGCCTTCTGCCCTGTGCAACAACCTGAGAGGAGCTGGCCACGGGGAAGAGAGAGGCAGCGTAAACTGCCGGACTCCACCCTTGCGAAAGCCTTCTCCGCTCCGCTCAAGCCCAGCAGCTGTGTCTGCTCCAGCTCCTTGGGATGTGATGACTGCCCTGCACACCAGAGGTTAGTGCTGGTCCAGCCCTGCAGCTCAGACTGCTCCTCACTGACAGAGGATTCACCACCCAGCACCGATACTCCACGCAGCTTCATTCCACCTCCTCGCAACAGCACGACAGGACTGTGATGCAATTCAACCCCGAACCCTAAAAAGATCATCCCCAGAAAAGTTCAGGAGAACTTCACTCAAGGAGGCAAATGCAAAGGGTGCAGAGGTGGTGCAAACACGTCACTAGGACTCGCCCATCATCCCCACATCACGGTCCTGCGCGCAGAGGTACTTGATGCACAGTGTCCCTGTGCATCCTCCTGTGCCCCCAGGAGCAGCGATGAGCTCTTTTTCTCCCACACTACCCACCCAGGCTACAGGAGCCTTTCTTCTTGCCTAGACCACCAAGACCTCAAAATGCTGCAGTCCTTCCTTGCACACCAGTTCCTCTGCAATGACTTAGCATTCCCTCTGCTACACAAACACCCTGAATCACTCCACAACGCTCCCCGAAAAGCACATGTTGACATTGAAACAGCAAACAAATCTGCCAAGAGCAGCTGATTTGGCTGTCTACATGCAGTGAGCAAGGGAGTAGACAGCCCAAGGAGATTTATTCAGAGCCATGCCAGAGTTCCTATGCTGCTCCCTTTTCTTCAAGGATTGCTGAACATGACTGAGAGGGTCAGAAGAAGGGGGTCTGAGAGATATGATTACCTGTATCCTGTCTTCTGGCAATTCTGTTTTCATGGCCAACATCTCTCTAGCGTACACGTCAGGATAGTGAGCCTCATTGAAGGCCTTTTCCAGCTCCTCCAGTTGGTAGGATGTGAAGATTGTCCTAAAGGGAGTAAAACTCTTTGATCAATAAGCTTCAGAATAAGCAAAGACTATGAAAAGTCAGAGAAATAGATAGAAACCTGGGTAACCTGCTGACACAGAGTTTCTCCTCCATCTTTTGTGTTTCTGTGCACAAAAGTTCAGGTGCCAAGGTGAAAGGAGAACCAGAAAATGCTGTGAGACAGCACTTCATGGTTAGAAATCAACTCCCCTTCAGGAGCTTCCCTTTGGAAACGGTCCCTCCTCAGTAACCAGAGTGGGTGCAGCTGCTCTTACATCTCAGATCTTGCTGCCTGTGTTAAAGATCTTGGGAGTGTCCTCATCCCCACTCTAACCGGAGAGAAACTCACCCCTGGTCTGGTTTAAACCCGCCTCTCTCCTCCTTTCGAACCCAGAGGTTACTTAACCCTTTGATAGTCACCCTGAGGTGAAGCTGTCTGTGGAGGTGCTGAGCTCTTGGTCTGCTGCTGATCCAGAGACTCTTCAATCTCCAGGAGCAAATGATCGTCCCCTGGAGACCCAGTCCTGAATCCTCCTCAGCTGAATCCTCCAAAGGTTTTAACCACTCTGCTCCCCACTGCTTTTCACCGGTGCTTCTCCGGTGCCAGCCTGTACCCTGGTTGCTTCCACGCGGATAACTCAATAGCTGCTCCCTGCCAGTCTGCATTACACCATCATCCTCTGGGAATCCTGGACCACTCCAGGCAGGCAGCAGCCCAGCCTGCTTCTGTGCAACCACTGCTCAGCTCAGGACAACCCGATTGAAAAATCAGCAGCTGGAGAGCCGACAGAGACGAAAGCCCTTCTCCAGGGAATGGATGGGACATCTCAGACCACTCCTGCTCACCCGAGGAGACATCTCAGACCACTTCTGCTCACCCGAGGGTTAAAACTTCCACTCTCAGCCCCCATCGTGGTATCAAAACGATAAAAACTAACAACACTCTGATCACAACAACCCACCCCAAGCTAGCAACAATCAACAACAGGCTGCGGCTGTTGTTCAACGCAAAGGTTTGTTATCAAACTAAGAAACAGCTACACTCCCAGGAGTCGGAAGAAAAAGAGGAGGGGGAAAAAAAAAAAGTATTTTTCTAAAATACATCCAAATTTCAGCCCTGAAAGTCCAGAGCCCACAAACAGAAAAGCTCAGAAATACCCTCCGCTCTTCCAAATCAAAAGGATTCCAGAAGATCGATAACATTTCTCACAAAAGCAGCATGCAAATGCAAGGAACCTGCCCACAATCACAACCTTCTTTGCATTCATTCCCAGACCCATTCGCTTTTCAGTTTTCCTTCAGCTCCAACAAATCTGCAAGCATATTCACTCACGGAATTTATATCTCTGAAAGCAAAGGGAAAAAATGTCCAGTTTTTATCTAGGAGGCTCGTTTCCCTCCACCTTTCTCCGACCACAGTGCCAAAGCCCGGCACGGCTCTCTGCTGGGAAGGCTTGCCTGAAGTTTTCCCCTTCTAGCTCTCATCCCGGGGTGGTCCCTGTCCCTTTTCCAATACACAACCCTCTGTCCCTTTCGATGTTTCTGTCTCGCAGACTGCTGCCCTGCCATGTCCCACATCCTTCTCGGTACAAGAACAAGGCTCAACCGTTTATTACAGAATATGCAACAGCAGCTACATGTCGCAGCTCTGCTTGTGCCCGGAACTGAGAATAAAACAAACCAGAATCTGATCTTCTCTCTTCCATCCAGATCATCACCAGACCCTACTGTGTTCTCCCCCAGCCCTGTCCACCGAAAAACGAACCTGTGCTCACTCCAGAGCACCCACATTCGGAGCATTTGCCCGGGGAGGGACCCCGGGTTTGGGAGGAGCGCTCCAGAGCAGCCTCCTGTTGCACACTCGCCAGGAAGGATGTCCCCTGGCATATTCGCTCTCCTTCCACCCCGCATCCTGCTAAGCTTTCACTGAGGCATCTTTTAATCCACTCTTTCTGCGTCGTGGCAGACTTGATTTAATTATTCCTAAATCATCCTCGGTGGATGGTGGCTGGCCTTCCTTTGTCCTGATTCTCTGCCCACAGCAATGCCAGAACCCGGCACAGGATTTTTCGTTTCTCTTTGTAAGGCGCAGACCATCCAACACCATTTTAACTCTGAGCCAGAACTCGGGCAAAGTCTATGGCCCCGACTGTTCCCAAGGGGAAACCAGATCGCCTCCAGATCTCCCAGAGTGGATGTTCCTTTCCTCAGCCAATTCTCCAGCCTTCTTTGACTTCTCCACAGGCTGTGTCTGTTTCCCAACTATTTAATCGATTGGCAAAACGTTTATTTCTAAGTAATGAATTACTGCAATAATTGATAGAAATAATCTCTCGCCGACAGCTGGGATTAGATTCCGACATGCAAAGCAGGAGACAGATTTGATTATTTCAGACAGGCTGACGATTTTTTTCCCCCTCTCAAACACCAGTGAGATCTGCATTCTGCTCAGATGCTTATGGGCTGCTCGGGTTTACAGCTCGGGATATCAGAGAAATTAAACCAAATTACACCCAATCCCCCGCAGTCCCTGTAGGACACGTCCCCAAATCCGATTTCTTTTGGATGGGGAGAAATCAAAAACGAAAGGGCCTGGAGGGAGAAGCCTTAGGAGGATCTCCAGCGGCTGGTGCTGGCAGGGAATTTCGCTCGGTGCCGGAGCCGGGCGGGAGCGGATCGGGCCGGCCGGAGCTCAACGCTGCCGGTGCCAGGTGCCCCGGGGAGCGGGGCGGGGAGAGCCGGCAGGGTGGCGGCCACTCGCTTACCTGTGCCGCCTTTTCTTTCGTTTCTTGCTCTGGTTTAGGGAGGACTTGGACATTTTCCGGTCGCTGGAGGAGACATCCTCGGAATCTGCGAAAAGACAGGCAGCGCCGGTGGGTTCGGAGCTCCATCCCCGCCGGCTGCCCTCCCTGCGGCGGCTCCGGCTGAAGGTTTCGTTGCGATCGCCCCGTGGACGGACTCGCCGCCCGCCGGCGCCTCCAGCCCGGCGCTGGATCCGATCCGAGCGACGGTGCCGGTGCCGGTGCCGGTCTGGGCGGCTCGGGATGATCCGCTCCCGCAGGGAAAGGCGACGGGACGGGACTGGGGTCTCCTTATCCTCTCTCTGCCCCGGAGTCGTTGGCCGAGGCTGTCGCGCTGCTAAGCTGCGGAGCCCGGCAAACGCAACAAAATCGCGGGGAAACGGGGGAGCTGCTGCCCCTTCCCGGTGGCCGGACCCCTGCGGCCGCCTGCCCTAGCGCGGCGATGCGGGACTGCCCCGCAGAAACACCGGAGTGAGGCGGAGGAAATTGGAGGGTTTAGAGCTACAAGAGTAAAGAAAGAGCATCCGGGCGGAGCTGGCGTCTGCTGCAGCCGGGCCGGCAGGTGTTCGGGGAAGGGCAGCGCCGCCTTGGCCCCGAGGAAGCAGCGGGCTGCCGGCCCCGGGACCCGTATTTCGATGCGTGGCACCGTGCCCCGCGGCGGCCGGGGCTGGCTTCGCGCTCCGGCCCTAATCCTGCTCGGGGATCCCCGCAATCCGCCCGGGCACCGCACGGCTCCGGCACCGCGTCCGAGGTGGCTGGAGGATGCACACAGCGCTGCCGCCTGTCTCTCCAAGGGCGGCCTGCGAGCGGGGCCTGCGGGAGGCTGCAGCCGTCTAGGAAAGGGATGCCGATCGGCCCCAAATTGCCCGGCAACGAGTTGGGGCCACCGGGGCCCCGCGAGGGCCGCTCCGCCGTGGCTCCGCGCACCCCCACGCCGAGCGCCCCCAGCCGCACCATCGCACAGCGGCGGCGGCCCCGGACGGGAGAGGAACGCTGTCCCGCCCGTCCGCCCTTCTCCTCTTGCTCGGACCCAAACGAAATCGCCTTTTTGCCGCCGGGTGCGGGGCCTCTCGCCGGGGCGCCGGCTGCTGGCGGCTGCCGGGGGCGGGCTGCGGCGATGGCGGGGTCCCCGGAGGCCAGGGACGTGCCTACCTGAGCTGGCCGTCTGACTGCTGTCCAGCTGCCCGGGGGCCCGCACTAGGGGCTGCAGATGGACGTTCTGTGGGTCGGAGAGCACCTCCAGGAAGGTGGGTTGGGTGTAGAAGCCGGGGATGCCTCCGGCCCCTAGCAGCCCCATGCCCACGCCGCCCACCCCGGCGGGGCTGAGCACGGAGCGTGCGGCCAGCAGGTGCCCGGCAGGCAGCGAGTCCAGGGCGGCCCCAGGGTGCGACGGCGGCTCCTTGTTCAAGCCCAGGATCTCTTGGATGCCGAAGCCGGTGCAGCGGGGAGGGGTGGGCCCGGAGCCGGGCTTTGCCCCCGCCGCAGAGGGCGACGAAGGAGGTGGTGGGGCGGCCGCCGCACCGTCGGGCTTGGGCTTACCGGACAAGCTGGGGGCCAGTGCCGCGCCCGCCTTGCCCGTCATGCTGCCGCCGGCGGTCCCTGGTGCCCGCTCCGAGAATGCCTGGGAGCCCCCGGGTCCGGCCCCTTTTATCCGCCCAGCCGGGAGCCCGAGCGGGGTCACAGCGGCGCAGCCAATCACAGGGCCCAGCCGGGATTAGGGTTGCCAAAAAGCCGGCTCCGCCGGCGGCGGGACCGCTGCTCCCCGGCGGCCACCAGCCCCAGCCCTCGGGCCGCCCTGGGCCGCCGCCCACCCCCGCGGTCGCCGGCGAGCGCGGCCCCAGCGGGGCAGGCCGGGCCCCGGCCCCGCTTCCCCGCCGTCCGTGCCGGGAGAGGTGGGGTCGGGTGGCGATGGGGGCACCCAGGCTCTGGACAGCAGGGCTCCCCGAGCCTTGCCGTGAGGCGAGCGGGCACCGGCCTCTGCAGGGAGCTGGGCAAAGCCACCGCGCAGGGGAACGCCGGCGTCCTCGGCCTTCCCGCTCATCCTGTATCGCAGACTCACAGAACGTTAGGGATTGGAAAGGATGTGGAAAGATCATCCAGTCCAACCCCCTGGATCTGCACAGGAACACGTCCAGGCGGGTTTTAAACGTCTCCAGAGAAGGAGACTCCACAACCTCCATGGGCAGCCCCTTCCAGGGCTCTGTCACCCTCACCATGAAGAAGTTTCTTCTCGTATTGATGTGGAACCTCCAGCTCACACCCTCTGCCCCTTGTCCTGTCATTGGATGCTACCGAGCAGAGCCTGGCTCCATCCTCCTGACCCCCACCCTGAGCTGGCAAGGAAATAAGGGTCTGGGGGGGGAACCCATGGGCACACCGATCATTAGGAGTTGGAAGGGATCTCCAGCCCCATATGTTATCAGGTGCAACCCCCAACTGGATGAAAGCCAGGCTGTGCTTCTTCAAAGTCTAGAGCTAGAAGTGCTGTGTTTTGGAGAAAAGTCCATCTCCACACCATCAGAGGTAGCGACTGCTAGGACTCCAGAGACTTCTGCCCATGAGCACGGCTCTTGACCAGAGTGCCCTTCACTGCCCATGGGCATGATACCACACATCTCATCCCTGCCAGCCCTGCCCTTACCTGAGGCATTAACCCAATAGAAAACCTAAGACCCACCCGTTTCATTCTAGCTGAGGTAACAGCTCCACCATAGCATGAACCTTGGTAGCCATAACAGTCCTCAGATTGGCTACTGAAGTCTGCTCATGACCGTCAGTAAATCAGTGGGATACCAAGATGGGGCTGGATCAGCACAAAAAGCCCATCTTCCACCTCAGTGTCGAGGGGGAGCAGCTACATATTCCCCTGCTTCTCAGCTTTGCAGGACTCTGAGGTCGTCTGCCAGGGCAAACAGCCCCTCCAGGGGCTCTAATGGTCTCTGGAGAAGGCTCTGCAGCGGCTGGTGAATGATGGCACAGAGAGGGCTAGGAACAAGACGCTGCTTAATTAGTCCCTTCACTTTTCCAAAAGAAAAAAAAAGCTTGTCAGGCTTTTGTTGAGCTTGGAAACAACAACTTTTATCATTAGGACAGCGACAGGAGCTCACTCTGTCCTTGGGCAACAGGGAGATAGCGCTGCACGGGGCAAAGGGACTGGCATAAACCAGGGGTATCAAGGACAACCACAACGTGGTGAGGGCAGTGGCAATAACAGAACTGAGCTACGAGCCCTCATGGAGCAGCAGTGGGTGACTGGAGAGGCAGGGCGACAGCAGAGCCTTTTGGCGCTGCCGTCACGGGGGCAATAGGCTGTTGGCTGCCCGATGCCACGCGTGCTCAGTTTCTGGGGCAGAGAAGATTGGGCCCTGTCATGGTTGTGTGGCCACAGACACCTGTGCTACAGGGACACAGCTAAAAGCAAACTGATCCTGGTGACCTTAAACCAGGACAAGCTGTGTTCTTTAGCTTTGGAGAGCGCTGGTGACCGCCGGGCATTTTCACGTCGTACTTCTGCCTTATGCTGATGGGTGTAGGACAGGGTAATGCGAACGTGACAAATCCAAACACCTGCTATATCAGTAAAAACTCCTGAGAAACACAGAGTCTACCTTCCACACGAGACCTACCAAACCACCCGTGGTGGAGGTTCTCTCCAGCACACAAAGTCTTCAAATCCAGGCTGAAATTCCGTTTAAGAGACGACCTATAACTGTTCCAGAAGCTATGAAGCAGCGACGTGTCACAGTAGTGGTGGTGTAGAAGATGCAGATCCTTCTCTGGATTCCTATCTGTCTCACCTGGGTGGCCACTAACACCTTGAGTCAGAGACTCCAACGCTACTTCACAGAATCACAGAACATTAGGGATCGGAAGGGACCTTGAAAGATCATCAAGTTCAACCCTCCCCAGCGCTTGGAGCTGAAACATCAGACAGAGAGGGAGAGTTTAGCAAACCCCCTGATGGATCTGCAGGCAATGAAACAACTGACTTGGTTTGGGGAAGCAAGGCACCGAGAGGTTTTAATTCACTGCTCCCACCACACACCAGAGAAAAATCCCACACAAGACACAGACACAGAGTTTCATCACTGTGCTCCTACGTTTCGCTGAGATAAACTGTTTGAAACATCCTCCTTGTAGACAGCTCCTACTTCTCTCTGTGAATCACAGCAATCGTCCAACCACAGTCTCAATCCTCATGAAACCCCCAAGTTCAGAATTCTCAGTGTCTCTCCAGGTCCAGGTGAATCTTCCCACTCACCATAAACTTTCTCCACCCTGAGGAGCGACAGCCTTCTCAGAAGTTAGAAGAGGAGGAGGGTAGGGGAGCATCCACTTTCCTTTTCAATATTTCAAACCCAAACTTTAATCTTATCTGCAGAAAACACACAGATTAGACTGCCAGGCTCTGCTCAGCTTCTAAAACAGAAGAACAAGAAGAAATTAAGTGAAGTCCTGTAGGTTGTTTGGTGCTGAAGTTCAGGTTAGAAAGGTCTCTTCAGCTCCTAAACTCTTCGATTCCACCTTGCTCACACTGTCTGTTAGATATGCTCTGTCCAGAAGAAGTCATCTCCCCATATAAGGAGCATCAGTTGTCTACTGCAGTGTCCCCATGAACTTATCTTTTCCTTTAGATGTCAGTGTCTTGATTTCTAAATGATCATTGGAGACACAAAGTACCTAGTGACAAGGAGACGCCCAGGGCAAAATGGTTCTTCTCCCCCTCTACTCTGCCCTGGTGAGACCACATCTGGAGTCTTGTGTCCAGTTCTGGGCACCTCAGTTCAAGAAGAGCATGGAGCTGCTGGAGAGGGTCCAGCGTAGGGCAACGAGGATGATGAAGAAAGTGGAACCCCTCCCTGATGAGGAGAGGCTGAGGGAGCTGGGTCTCTTGAGCTTGGAGAAGAGGAGACTGAGGGGTGACCTCATGAATGTCTATAAATACATGAAGGGTGGGTGTCAGGAGGATGGAGCCAGGCTCTTCTCGGTGTCATCTAGTGATAGGACGAGGGGCAGTAGGTGTTAGCTGGAACAGAGGAGGTTCCACGTCAGTATGACAAGCAGCTTCTTCACAGCGAAGATGACTGAGCGCAGCATGCAACAAGCAGGGGTTTAGAGGTCCCACAGTTGATTTTTAGTGGGAGGCCCAGCTGGTTGCTCCCTGGGGTCATTCCTCCTCAGAGCTCTCGTACCCAGGTCCCAAGCTGGGCGGCCTGTCATGCCCAGCGTGAACTTGGGGTGACAGGGGGAGATGCCGTGCCACCTTACAAGCCCTGGTGCACGGGGGAATCCAGCACCTCAGCTGAAGCCTGCTGATGGAGTAGAGACATCCTGAGCACATGGCAGAAGTCCTCGGGCCAGAGGCAGTTACTCAAACGACATGGGCCAGTAGAAGCCCTCACGCACACGGGTTTGGGGCTGCAGTGCAGGGTCGTGGTAGGACACAGGGAAAAACCACCTCAATGAAGAAGGCTTCTTCCCTGCAGCCCCCCGGCACGACACTCTGCCTTCCCCTGTGACCAGAGAGGCTGCGGAGATCCAGGCCTGTCAAGAAGGACCAAGACCATCCAGTGGCCTCCTTACTCAGAACCCTTTTAGGAGGGATTTTAATTCATGTAAATGAGTGTTTTTAATTTGTTATACTGGCCTTTATCTCTATCACCATCTCATTTGCTTTTAAACCTAGTTTTGCCTTCCTGACTGAATTCCATTTGATGCATTAGGAGTAATTCTTTTTCCAAAGGGTTAGACATTTTCTCTCCACATAAAAGTCGCTTATTTTGGATAAAGAGACGATTAGATTTATCTTTAATATTTTAATGGCAGCCAGGATTATTGGGTGGGAAGCCCCGGGTTGGGTTGTTGTTGGGGATTAGAATCTAATAAACTCTTCAGATTGGGATTTTTTTTCCCCTGTTTTGCAAAGTACTTGTATTTATTTAAAAACCTTCACTTCTTTTGGAGTCATAAATTCCATTTGCTGGTTTCTATTAGTATTAAATCAAGTTGATTAAATCCGTAGTGGCTATTTGCACATATATCTTTTTAATTTTAACATCCCCAGCATAAAATCTTTAATGGTGCAATTTTAAATACCTGCAACATCTACTGCTGCTGGTGTTTAAACAGATGGAAAGGAGAGACCGGAGGGACAGGGGGAGGGAGAGACAAAGGGACAGGAGATGGACAGACAGATAGGTGTGGAAAAGGGGGTGACCTGGCTGCCCCAAATCACATGCAGTGTTAAAGATCTGGGGGTTTCCAATTTGGAAAGAACTCCCTGCCCTTAAAATCACCAGCATCTCTGGTGAGCTCGTAGCTCTTCCAGGGCCACAAGGCCAGCTCACCTCCCAGCCCTACCGGTGCCAGGAGGCAGGTAGCCCACCTGCACGGTGGCATTTGCTCCGAGCTGATGCTGGCAGGGATGTGCAGGTGCTAACCCAAAGAGAGGAGGCCCCTGGGGGCTTCACACCCTGCCCTGTCTGTCAGGGATCCTCGTTGAGGCTAATCGGAAACTTGATAATAGAATGAAATGTCAGCAAAGCAGAAATCAATAAGTGTTAATGCGCCAGGACTTTCACTGCTGGGCTCTCCTCTTGGGCTCCCCTCTCCTGCACCACCCTGTCCCTTTGATTTCAGTTCCTTCTCTAATCCCCACCTCATCAGCTCCGGGAAGGACTGATCTGCAGCAGAAAATCCCTCATTCGGGCCAAAATCAGCTTAATTTGCAGCAATTTGTAGCAGGTCTTTGCTGGGATTTGAGTCTCAAAATTATCCCTGGGGTGGGGGCCCCAGCCCCTTGCAATATGTGCAGAGATTTCCCCACTCCTCTGCTGGCGGAGATTTGTCTGGGCAGTAATTACAGGTGGGGGTGCAACCGGACCGCTGGCCCACGGCTGCTCCCCCTCCGCCCGCGGGGCTGGCACTGGGCAAGTGTCCGAACACACAGCGGCCGGATTAGCGGCATTAGCCTCCCGCGCTCGGCACAATTAACCATTTGCCCGTAGGGACAGGCGGTGCCTTCCTTGGTGGAGGGGAAGGGGAGGGAGGGGAAGGGAGGGGAAGGGAGGGCAAGGGAAGGGAGGGCAAGGGAAGGGAAGGGAAGGGA